>JAQFYC010000641.1:0-50663 GCA_034694165.1 Tomocerus mixtus
CACTCCTTCCCCGAATTTGACTTGCAAGTTAACTTTGTGATGTGATGTTGGAATGTGTAGGACAAGGAGGGAGAAGAAGCTCTAAGCCTTATAGCAAGTACACATAAGAAGTATACATGGTTCAGCTCAGTTAATCTCATAAATGCATTTCTCATGATTTTGATTCTATTATGCATGTAATATTATTATGTAACTTGTTTGTTTGTATGACTACTTATTTTGAGTCAAGTCAAGTCAAGATGATACGTATTTATATTTAATAAGTAACATATCACTAAAAGAAGTCAAAGACGAGATGCGTTACTTAATGTATTAATAAAGTTGTCTATATACAGCAACCTAATCTGTCCTGGCAGGCTAGCTTACTTACCTACGTATAGTATAGTATGGTGAAAGTTGTTTCTGTTTCGTGCTTTCTCATGCTACTGTTACTGTTATGTTATTACCTACTTATTATACTTACTACGTTATGTGACTTGACTTCAGTTTTAGTCGAGATTATTCAACTTCTTTTACCTTTAGAGCAGGCCAGTCAAAAGGTTTATTTGTATAATTTACAGAATAATATGTAAGGGGTAAAAACATAGGGGATTTTTGTATCTTGGTTAGAATTTTTGGAATTCTGTTTACGATGCTTCAGGAAGTGGGATGGTTCTCCCCTAGTCTGACTTGTCGTTGTCATCTAACAATACAGCGTGGATCTGTTTAAAATAATCTAGAATTTTATATCTGTAAATGCTGTTACGCTTTTTTTGAATAGTAATAATAGTTTGTAATATTAATGTCAGTTTGGCAAAACTATAAAAGTATTAATTATTGTAACGAATTGTAGCGTGTTAAGATGCAGTGAACTTTTCAAAACATCTCAACTGAAGACCATTTTTCAATACGTATACATAAATACTTAGGTACCTTTACCCTACCTTAACTATGATACTTATTTTGCTTTTTCAATGTAAAAATTAAGCATTTATGACAATGAGTACTACACAATATAATAGTAAATAGAATCAATTTTTTGTGTATAAAGGTAGATCCTATTGTACCACACTAAACAAATCCCATTAGCTGATTATAAAAGCTTACCTAGATTTTAGAATATTATTATTTGTACACATATTATATTGAATTTGAATTGAATATAATACACATTATATATTTCAACTAAAATCATATCTACTTAAAATTTGCTTATTTATAAAAAAAAAGTATTCCTCCTCGAAGAATCCAATGGGGTACGGTCGTCCTATTGTGAATGCACTTTTAGCGGTAGACTTTCCCTTAAGACTGTATATGTGCTGCCTTGTTGCATATAATATTTCCTCCCTCTAGAGCATAATATTAGGACCGTAAGTGTATGTACGGTTCTTATTTGTCGGGACTTAAGAAAAGTTATAGGTTTACTTATAGGCTAATGCTCTTTATGTAATGTAATCCGATAGTTTTGAAGATGGGTAGAGATAAAATGATCTGATCTTCGCTATTGTGCGTACTCGAGATCCTTTTTGCTACTATTTATATACCTAATACAGACATTCATTCATTCATAAGGTTTCATTCACATTGGGAGATAGAAATATTTAGGTGCATTGCATTACATACTTTTGCATTGCTAACAAGAGTTTTCATAATTTATATGTTCATGTAAGCTGAAACATCTTGAGAATACCGAAATATCATATAAATATGTACATTTAGGTAAAAGTAGTGCGTATGGATATGCAAGTGTTAACTTTTAGTGTGTGATAGAGCTTTGGTAGATATAAGAGAATGGTTTAGGAGATGACAGATCGATGGAACGCATTGCATTAGCCTCACGCAAAAGATTATTGGATTTTCGGCGTCACTATAAATCAAGAGTTGATTCAATTGAATTGAATTAAACCAACACTTGAACTCGTCGCAGACTTTGTTGACTGCATTACATTACTCTCATCTCATCGTATCACATACAGCGGGGAAAGGAATCCAATCCCATCCGCATATCCACATAACACCCACCAAAACTGAATCCACTTGCCTCAATCACAGAATTTGAACATGAATAGAAAAGCAGGATCACATCCACATCTATATGCTTACTAAATGTTAAGTAGTAGCTCCTCTAATATAATACAATTCACATACTTACTGATATACTCCCCTTACTTTACATTTTTGTGCATTATACATACTTTATCTAGCTTTCCTTTTCCCCATTGTTAGTAAGAATGCACATAGGTATGTGAATTATTACATTGTAGCTGTAAGTAACCAAATCTTAATTTCAGTTCTCTAGTTTCTCATGTAGTACAATATATATGCGATGGATAAAAAGAGAAAAGCACTTGGAAGCAAGCAAGTACAAGGAGACCACACCACAGACAGAGCTGAAAGAGCTAACTAGTATTACACAAGAACCAGAGAAACTAAATAGAACATATTATAGTAGAAATAGAAAAGACATAGCCCAGCGGCTTTATTCCCGCCTTCCTTTCTACATACATATTTATCTGCTTAGCAGAAAGCTTTCTCACGCAGCCTTCCCGATCTTATCCAATCCAGCCAAGCCAAAACCAAACCCGACTACCCTTCATCTTCATCTACAGGTTCTTGCCTTCCAATTCCAAATTCCAACTTGTTTCCAATGTTCTCTTCACTCTCGGTCTTGCTATTTATGTACCTAACAAGCTTACAACATATCTGCAACTGTAACTAATGGAACTTTAATCCTTGTCTGAAGAATGAGTTAGTGTTAGACTTTACCATAGTTCCCTAGACTGCATGAATTCACCTAAATATATGGAGAAACTAGAGAAAGTTAACTAATCTCTACATGAATTCATATCCTATTTACTAGGAAGGTACCCCTACGTACTTACTTAACCAAACTATATTAATTTGTGCACTTATACATTTGGAAATTAATGAAAATTCATTACCTACTGAATATTCTATACCAAACAATGTCTGTATTGTGGACGATTCCCCTTTATGGGCATTTTTATCGCGCTAATGGCTTTATGAAGAGAAAACATAGTTATTAAGCTTATGTGTACTGTATGTGCAAGTAAATTTTGATTTTAGGTATGTGGCTGATCTGGTTTGGATGGGTAGCATATACATATCTAGTATATGCATCTCTGGAATGGAAATCTTCCCCTTCCTCTTCTACAATTTGTAAATATGCTTAATAAGCAGGATAGGATAGTAGGAGTACAACAAAGGAAGACAGAAGGGGTGCAGTTAGTGTTAGTGGAAGCAAACAAATATATACACAACAGAGGAGCCCATGTATAATAGAAGGAAGGAATGGTAATGAAAGAGTCGGCTGAATGAAATAGTCCTTTGGGGTAATATCTGTGCCACACAGTCGGATGGGACGAAGACAGCGGGAGTGAGATATGAAAAGGCAGAGATCTATTCCCTGACTCTGGTCTGGAGTTCGGAGGCTGAGGCTCACTTGGATGAACTGAATCTTTAGCCCTAAAGGATGAAAAGGCCGACCTACGAATACGTAGCAACCAAAAGAGCTGTATCTGTCCTGTCTGTATATAGATGTATAGTTAGCAAAGGCAAAGGCAGCGACGTCAGAGAGATAGACTGCGTTAGCACTATAGGTGTCCTGCGGGCGGCTCTTTTGTCCAGTAATAAATTAAGCGTTTGACAGGTTAATCTGGTATTTATGACAAAACTGGAGTCACAGTCTCTACATAATACGGTTTTATGCCGCATAATCATTTCTTTCCGGTTGAATGCTTTCGGTCTCCTGTGAATTGAGCGAAGCCAAAGCTAAACAGGGAAAAGAGATCGAGTCACTACTGTATTTTGTACTTGTATACTAATACTTGTACTGTTATGCTAGTTGAATGGAAATGTAATGCACTTGCCGACGAGTTGGAGATCCTTTGGTTCCGTCCGTTCATAGTTGACTTGATGAGAATGATGTGATGAGAAGACGAGGAGTGTGCCGGTCTCGTCCTGTTATGATACTTTCTCGAATACTACTCCAGATATTATATAATAATATTTATGTGCACATACATCATACATATAATACGTACAAGGACAATGATCTATTAAATACTATCCTTGACTTGACTCTCCATTATTTTATGCATTGCTATTATTATTACACGTATAAGTATACAACATTTGAGATTAAGTATACACAATACGATAAATATCACTTTGCTGCTCAAACTGTTCACTTTGCAGTAATTAAGTGAAATTCCATGCATACACGGCACGGACTATACTATACTTACCTACATAAGTAAAATACATGCAATTTGTACTACCAATATGATTTTACTGAATTTTAGACCGCATCATACAACGTTGCTATACAATACAATGTACAAATGAGATTTGGTTGCATTCACACACATGCACATGCCACTGGTTGGTGCGAGGATGATGATGACGAAGATTACTGCCAAGGGTCTCATCTGCCATACTTACCATGCCCGCACTTTATCATTGTAATTGAGTTTTCCTTTCGTTTGGTGACGACCCATTGCTTATTTATTTACGTACGTGAATGTACATTGTGTATTAAGTATATGATGTAGATACATATTGTTACTATTATAAAATTACAATGGATACTTTGATAATCAGACCCGCTTAGGGATACGTAAAGTTAACTTACTACTAACTGTCAGAATAACATTTGCATCCCTCATTGAGTCAATTGAGTCACTCAAGTAGAAGTACGTGAAATCAAGTGGAATGCGGAGTAACATATCATATCTCCTCACATAATATCAACTAGAAATTATTACTTGTTACTGCATGCTGCTTATAGAATACTATACGATTTGCATTGTATTATATAAGCTGTGTTTTGACGTATGTAAGTTATGTAGGATTCATATTTACGAGAAAATGGGACATGCTGTTAGAATTACCGGAGAAAGACAATGTCTTTACTGAATTTTTATATTGTAACTTATGGATATAAGTCGGAAAACAATTCCTACAATATAGTATATCATCGTTGTGCATCACAGATATTTTGATTTCCGAATCCCGATTTCTTTTCACATAGTAAATGAATGCATTGAGATTCTGTTGCTTTTGTCAACGATAATCAGCATGAGGCTGCACATAATTTAGTTCCTTCCGCTTTCAGCCGTATGAATTGATTCCGGTATCCTTTTTGCTTACTCATGTTATAGTGCGTATAAATACTAATATTCTCTTAGAATTTCGTATTCCGTTTCTGTAAGGGTTTTCCCAAATCTGATTTTATTTTTAGTTATGCTAAGTTAGTATCTAAAGTTGAAAATGATAAAAATTAAAACTTATAAGCTTTTGTTAGCGACAAAATATATATTGAAAAGATGTTCTGCTTTTGATTGAAAGGACAATTTTATTCCAAGGAGAACGCTGGTTTCATTACAAAGGCCCGTGCTTGTGCTAGGCAAGACGTCTTCAGAAGACAAAAGTAACGCAAATCTTCCAAGCGAGTGGACTAATTGTATAACGTCCGGTCGAGTCAAGCATGGCAAAGGATTTCATGTTTCCGTTATTATCTTTTATTCCTTTTATGGGACTTAGGTTGCAGAGACACTGTATTTGTATGTATTTTGGGATTCCTAGTTGTCATTGGCATTCATTGTTCATGGTCGTCATTGCATGGGATGGGACAACCCATTCCTCTTTCCAATTCCGGATCTCAATTTAAACAATCCTCGCTCGGTTCGGTGTAACGTTTTTAAATGTGATATTATGATAAAGTATATATATCTACACAAAATAAGGCTATCGTGTAGTCTATATGTGTCTAAAAGTGAACTTTACTTCTAATTCAATAAATAAGTGGAAAATCTGCACAAAAAATTTGATTCTCAGATGTAACATGTAACATACATTCTAAATTTGCATTAAACGTCTCTTCATACTGAACTGAGGTGGGAAATATTAATTATACAATGCCACTTACAATACAACACAATTCCAATAAAATAACTGATAAATAGTTTAGTAGTAGATACAGTTGACGTATTAAGCATTCCTATCCACATTTTTAACTACCTTACATGGGAAATTATTATATTCTGATTTAATTTAGATTATTTTAGTGCAACTTCCATAATTGCAGTTTTTGTTCACTATACAACGTTACTTATACATTTGCAAAAATGACCAATGTGTCTCTTTCGTTACGTAACAGCCGGTAACACTATGCATGCTACTCTCGTTATTTTAATGGTTCTCTCAGTTCTGTGTAATCCAAGAGTATTGAGAGTAAGTAAGAGAAAAGTAGTGTAGGATTGGTTTTGCGCATCAACCCCCTGTGGACCTTGACAATATTCATGATGGACTCAACTTTGAAGCACAATGGAAATGAAGGAAATGGAAAATAGTCTTTGTAAGCCTCTGTATGTTTGAAATTGTTGAAGTAAAGGAGACGAAATGGGCATTATGCATGCACAATAATGTACTGCCTACCTCTTTGCCTTTTTCATTCAAAGCACAATGTGAATGAATATTGTTTATTGTTCATGAGCTTTTGTTTATGATCTGCATCTACAGTTTATGATCTACTACATACATACAATAATATACCATTCTAACGATAAATATGTATGTATGAGTGCTTTTTATATTTACTACATAAATATTCTATTTGAAAAGCAAACGAGTATTATGTACGTATGTGTATAGATTACAGCAGTATAAAAAGCTATCATTACTATTACGCTATAATATTCACTGGCATAATAATATGCATTCATTTATAAGCATATGACTGGCTATCCATAACCATATACACAATTCTACAACTGCAAAAGAAAATATAGAAAGTGAGAAAAAGTATTTCCCCCAATTTCCGTATTGGTTCCTGTCTCATAGCCCTGGGTGTATGACTTTTGTGTGATTGTAGTTTTTATTTTTTGTTAGTCTCCGTCTCGTGCATTCAGCTGTGTCGTCGCTTCGTTTTTTCTAGTTAATGGTTTTGTCTGTATTGCTGTGCCTTGATTGAGTGTGACTCGGTTCATTCCTCAAATGGATAAGCAATAGCAGTAAGTATACACCATTACCATTATTATCCACACACGCGACTTCTTTACTCCTTTTCTACCCGGATTACCTAATAAAAACAAACTATTCATATAAGCAGGCCAGGCCTTACCTATAATCATGGCTTACATACCTAAGTACCTAAATATAGGGTACAATGTCACTTACGTAAGTGGCGTACATTAGGATACACTAAAAGCATAAGTCAACTTTTATACTGTAAAACACTTGATGAGCAAAATATTATTATTTATTGCATTTAAGTATATTATACATACTAGTATGTATCGACACAACTTATTCATACATCAATGTTCATAATAATAAATAGTATCCCAGGAGTAAAGTAAAGATTTTCATGTTGCAAGATAATGCATTACTTGCATTTGTAATGTAAATTCTTCATAATGAATAAAATATAATCTTTTGTTATTGAGTAAGGTCGATCCAGAAAACGTGACCTACAACCCAAGCACATTTATATCCTGCTTTTTATAAAAAGGCTAAATAGTTGTAATGGAAAGATGTACATTAGGATCAATAGGGAAGCGCATTGTGTATTTTGGGATTGCGGAACAAAATCTCTCAAAAACATTGAAAATGTCCACCTGTAATAGTAAGGCTCTACCTAATGTTTGCCTACCTAAGGTTTGCCTACCTAAGGTTTGCCTATATTTAACCCTACAACTATGTGGACTTGCCTCTTATCTCTCGTAAAGTTGTGTATTCTTTACACAGGGACCGAGGGACGCAAATAGATTTGATTCAAAATTTAAAAAGATTTGTTAAAAATGTCCCAAGATAAAAATAAATGTACATTGCTTTGACTCTGATTTTGTAATCAAAAACCTGGTAAAATGGGGAAATTATTTTGTATCCTTTTGTTTTATTGGCAGGTAATCAGTAGCCACGGTGTGATAGAATTGATAGAATCTGTTAAGGGAAAATGTGTGCCATCACATCAGCCGAAAGAGTTGAAATAGACTAAACACTTTGCTAGATGCTGTTACCTTTATGTTTCTCACCCATACATCTACTCATCCAATTTTCCCCAAGCGCATTAAGCACATAGTAACATTAGATTTGCTATCTGCTTCCCCAGCATCTATCTAACTACGACTACAAGCTATATAACTGCAAGACTCACAGTTCCTATTTTCTTATTTCTCTGGGCAATAAGTTTAAACGCATGTAATGTACTATGTAGGGCACGGGATTTTATGAACTTATTTGAGATACAAAGTTTATTTTAACTTCTATCAAGTGAAACTCTCATTTGTGCTCGAGCACTCATTGGCTCCTCAGTATTTAACTTAAAAATTCCAAAGTCTCATTTACTATTAGACAGTTATTTTCCTCTACACTACACTTACACTACACTGAACAGTACCTCGTTCTTTAAATGTATTGCAGTGTAGCATGTAGCTTTATAAATGCGCATTTACTCAGTTCAGAGTTCAGACTACTTAACTACTTATTAGTTAGCTAAGAAAAACAGAATTTCCTGTAAACTTGCAGTTTAGTATTATAAAAGCTATGTATGTGTGTCTTTACACTTTCAAGAAATTGTCAATCAAATCCAACTGGCATACCATTTCCTATTTACGAAGCAAAAAAAGTAAAACTCTTTTTACAAGGACAGAATGCAAGGAATTTACTGTGTATTTATGTAGGTATGAAAAGTATGAATGCATATCTAGATATTTAACACAACACAAAGTTTTGTTCCATTTCCCTGGTGTGTTTCCTTGAATATTTTTTTCCGGAAAGCGTGACGTTTCTCAATCTGTTTAAGTACAAAATGAATACTGCATACGTTTTTTAAAGTTCTTAATAGCAGGCAGTTGATATTGTATTCATATTGTTTTGGAAATGTGTTGCTTTTTCTTTCGCATTCCATCATTTTTCCTGGTATACATATTTCTCATATTTATTCTTATGGCAATGCCTATCACCGTTACAATAACCTTGACTTTTCCTACAAGTAGAAATCGTGACCCGAGGTAACACATTATGTATTAGTAGATTTTTAGACATGTCAGAGTCATTAAATATCTTGCGGAGAGTGGTACTTTCCCTAGAGCAATTTAACAGTCCATTTTTTGTAAATTATGAAAGTTTATATTTTAATGACTTTTTAGTTGAGTATCTAACAAACTCCTTCAATCGTATTTCTATCTACTATGTAATCTTATTATCAAATACCCTAAATTGGAAGAAATCGGGTAAGCACCAATAGTATTGGGACACTGACACATATAAACATTAAGTAATTTTAATTTTCCAGTTTTGTGGGAAACAAACCTCAATAGTGAGTATAACCGCATTGTAAGTACGTTATAAATATTGATAGTATAAACAGTTATTAGTTCTACTCTAGAAAGTACCTACTGCTATAAATGCCTTCGTTTAGATTAGGTTACAGATCACATAAATACACATTGAGCAGGGTATACCAGTAAAGTACCCATGTTATGCAATGGTCTGGTGAGCACATTAATACAGTCAGTTAGAAAAAACACATAGTTTAAGTATTTTATTCTAGTACTTCCCCTACATTAAGAGATTACTACAGTTTATAGAAGCATTTATGCTATGTCCTGTTGATGTGTCCTTCTGATAGCCAATATACGTTATGTTTATGTAATAAGTACGTATATATACATATACGTATGCACATATACACAAATGTTGTAGTTTGCTGAAATTGTTGGGCCAGTCCCAAAACAACGAGATAAGACAAGCAACACCATAAGTACGAAAAACGGGTGATAATCTGATAATTGCCGAGCGTTTTCTCCGTTTACATATCTACATTTTACATGGGCCGACAAAAAGCCAACGATAGCTAACTGTGACTCTGACGCATTAACTTAATGTCCAATTCAACTATAAAAGCACTGTTTTTACATACCATACAAAACTTTCAAGTACATACTACGCTTCGCTAAAAACACAAACAACAACATTCCGAAAGCCAGCCAAAGCGTTTATTTAGATATAATACCAACTTGACTCTACATATAGTAGCAACTACATGTTACCTACTGTACTTAACTTATCTCAATCTCTCTGCACAAACACATACTAACTTTAGATTAGTAACTTGAAAGTTAAACTATTTACTTTCTAAACTACCCAATTACATAAATGAAGAATTTCTAGAAAATGCAGTAAAGCTTATTTTCTTTACATAGTTACATCTCCTTTACTGCTTTTAAAAATAATCCCATTTAACAGAGTAATAAGTTATCTATAGTTATATTACGTAAGAAGGCTTGAAAACTGCTTTTCATCTGTATACGCTAAAAACTAAGGTTTTTAAAAATGTGTATAGAGCAAATTATTCCAAATATAAATGAATCCAGTCTTTATTTTAAATACTGCAGCCTATATTCCCAATTGTCCTTACAACCATTTCTATATAGAAGACAAATGCCTTTTCCAATTATTTTTCTATAAAGTTCAAACATTAACCAATGGCACTCTTGTAATCATTCCGTATGTGGTGTTATGCAAATGCTTGCCGAGGGCGCCAAGTTAGTTACGGTTAGGGCATTTGTTTTCCATATAAGAATTGTTGTGAGGACAATTGGTAATACAGCTACAAACCACACAACTAGTTTCTTATTCAACTTGGACTGTTTTTACACCTAAATGGATAAAACTATATTTCTACTTATTATACCTACTAATGTATATTACTAATTAAAAATTGATACACATGTGTAAAAGTTTATTGGCACACTATTATGACGAAGCCAATAAGTAAACAAAATTAAATAGCCAACAATGCGAATAAAAACGAAATGCTCCATCGTCCTCAGTATTCTATAGGTTTGTTGGTTTGTATAAATGTTGATTTTATCAAAAATTTTAAAGCGAAAAACTTAACTTTTGCCAAATATCGATAACAAATTCCAAACTTATTAACGAATTACAGTAACGAGGTAAAATGCATGTAGACATTCTAAAACTTGCATATTTTACATACTAATAGTAACTTACAGATATTTAGCTGTACTATAGAAAGGTTTTTGCCTATTGTTTCCTACCTATAAAGTGCATATATTATTTTCCTTGCTACAGTATCTAATAATGCCTACATACTTTTTAGAAATCCAGCTACGGACATAAGATCTTAGGAAGGGAAGAATCTGCTCCCAACATTTTGCAAAGACAAATTGTATGTAATTTTGAAGTGGTCGTCACCGTCAGATTCACACTCTCTATGTACGATTATTAGGATGAATTGTAACGTAACATTTGAACTGAACTGAACATACCATGTTAGATAGTAGAACACAAAAGACAAAACAATAAAGATATAATAGAGCTCAAGTGGTATACTGTTCTGGCCTTTACCTTTCAAATGGAGCTTATTTTAGTGCTTACGGCAGCAATAAAAGTTGCATAGAATAGAATTCTAGACGAAGACTCACTCAGAGGACAAGAGTTGAGTGGAGCATACGGAGAGAGATCTATCTACATAGTAAATACAATGAGTCTCCTAGTCTTCCCTTCATACTCGCCCTATTCTTTCGTTATCTTATAGCTACTTTCGCCAAGTGCTATAATCTAAACTGTGTGAACTCCTCAAGTGCTTTCTTAAGGTGTTGTATGTTGTAGGCACACTAGCCACAGTACCACCTGGCATATGAATAATATAAAAAAATTGTTTTAGGAAAAGAAATTACCTAAATTGTATTTTTAATGTGGTATCTCAAGTAAAAAATGTTCTGATACCTTTCTTTTACCTTTGGTTATCTTTCGTTATACTAAGAGTGTGTAATGGTGAATTCTTATGCTGAGCGGTACTGTGTGCCTACGACCTAATGATATTTAAAACCGTATACACTATTTGTATTTCATACTGCTTTCACACAATCTGTATCTTATCCTTAATGCCTGTAGATGAATAGATGCAAAATGGTTAGATGTGTCTACATAGATGCAATACAGATGTGGTAAAACTGACTGTGAGTGAGCAAATATTATATGTTAAAGTACCAGGCTCAAGTTCTAAGCCACTTCTCCTTCACCGCAAAATAGTACAAGGATGCTTACTTACAGTATGTATGGAGGCTTACGTTATGGTAGCCTACTTTGGTCAATACCTATTTTTCTATTCCGACACTAAATTATACGGAGTAAAGTAAGCTGAAACCGAGTAGACAAGATGACATAGTCATAATGCCTCACTTTTTTGAGTTATTGCCCCCACGCATAAAATGACCTATGAATACTCACATATACAAATAGTTAAGATTTTTAGATTTTCTTTGTGTATTTATTTTATTTAGGTACGTGAAGACTATTTTTGTAGGTACTTGTTTAACCAAAACAAAGACGTCATATTTTTTGAGTAGGCAAGTAGAACGAGCTGCACAAAAATTTTACTATACCTTTTGTGCAAGAAGTTGAGGCATAGTTTGATTTTGTATTTACACAATACCTACGTTTATTTTAGATTTGTATAGGAACATAAATAGGTATGCATAACGCATAAGAATTACTTTGTGATTTTACGTTGTGACACTATACTCATAAAATTTTTGATATTGAAGCGCGTCTAGGTATCTTACTAATCTTGGTTATTATTATTATTATTATTGTAGTAGTACACAGAAAGTAAGTTAAGGACACGGAGAGAATATGATGACAGACAACAAACAGCAATGAGCAGTCATAAGCGTATGCTATTTCCTCAATTCCCCTTTTTCAAGAAGATAGTAAAAAGGAAAAGCACCTGTCAACGGAGAAAACCTTTTCACTCACTCTTCAACCGAGACATCAACTGTTCGAGACAGTTTCCTTATGTTGCTAGTTACGCAGAAATGTATTTACTTAAGGTGATATAATGTCCCTCGTCTCAATAGCAATGATTCTATGCAAAATGCCCGAAATATATAATTTATAAAAGTACTTACCTAAATATAGTGCAGTTATTCATAAGTATTCATAGGCAGTATGTGTATACTGCATCATTTTATTCTGGAATGATTTTGTATCGGTATTTAAGCCAATAATCCACGTACTTACTTATAACACGAACACAACACAAGGGAGAAACACCTTGAGCCAAATTTCACAAAGGAAACACCCCACTTTTGACAGACATTCTATATAGAGTAGTTTAACTGTAACATAAGGAAGTAATATGACACTACAAACTATCAGTGCATATAATAATATATATTTATAATCTAGAAGTACTATTGTATCCGTCCTCTGTGTTGCAATGTTATGTATTTTGTTATTATAGTACTATTGCAGTAACAGCAATTACTGTAAAATAGAAATGTGAAGTTTGTATGTCCTTTCTTATATGCTTATTTTCATTAAACCCATTATTTATTGTTGGACAAAAATTTAGGCTATGGATTTACAACGTGTGTGCTTATTTATCAGTACTTATTTCTGTAAGTGAAATCAAGCACAATGTACAAATAATTTTTACAGAAGTAAAAATACACAGGATAACCTAATAGTATACTATTTTATATAAATATTGACTACTCAATTTTTTCCCTACAACTTGCTATCTTCTCTAATGGTTTATTTTATGAGTGCATGAAAAATAAGATGTAAGTGCATTTCACAGATAAAAAGAATATTGTATTCTAAGTCATACAATGTATAGTATATATGTACATAATATTGCATAAGTTGTATATTATGTACATATGTACAGTACTGTTGCATCAACATAGTACGTAAATGAATTCTGAATGGAAATATCTAGAATCTATAGCTGCTATTAATATAGCTACTAACAGCAACAGCACATCATTTCCTATCACATCAAGTCACTCTACATTAGATCATCGTCTCTTTCACAAGGCACTCAAACCTTCCCAAATTCCATTTTCTATTCTTTATCTCCTCCTACGTATCACTTCCCTTCCTTCATTCTTCGTATTTAAAATGATGGAAAGTGTTTATCTCCACAGTTTTCACTACCCTCTTCATAAGTATTTTGCTTCCAATACAAAAATACATATATCCTCCTTTCACCTGTCTGCAAATGGAATTTTTGGGGAAATCCTACTGCCTTATCCTTACATGTAACTTCGCTAAGCTAATAAATAGTTGATATTGAGAACGTAACTTGTTCTTAGAAATTGATTCTCTAGACATGTCTATGACGTAATAATGCATCTAAATATAAATGTTTTGAAAGCAATTTTAGATACGTCAATCCCAAATAGGGCACATATTTACTATAACATTTTATTTTGTAACGTATTCTTGGAAAACTATACTTTTATACTGAGTTACGTTATCAACAACTAGATTATGGTACAATTGAATTGTTCTTCGATGCAACAGAACAGACCATATGCTTCCAAAAATACATATTACCTGTAAAATCAGGGAAGTCTCTAGAGTGCAAATATATAAATAGAATTTGTGCGTAGGCTTATTGTTTGTAAGAATCTATAGGGAAGGCATGCATACCTACGTAAGTTACGTTATTTTACTCGTAGCTTCAACAACAGATAAATAAATATGAATACGAAGTGATAAATTATTTCCTAAAATACGTAGGTATGTAATCTGTTCAAAAATCTTTAGTGTAATAAGCACGAATTTAATCAACTAGTGATACTACATTTTTAAAAAATCCTTGAAATAGTATCTACGTTGTTTTATAGCTTCTTGAATGAGTTGTCTTATTGTTAGTGTGTTCTATATGCTCACAACATCAATTAACACAGCAGAATTGCTATACGGATCGTGAATGTTATCCATATTTATACAAATATTACATTTCTCTGTAGTGTACTGTGTACTCCACAAAGGGAATGTACTGCGTTTTGCTATTAAAGTGGTACCTACAGATATAGTATACACTATTTAGAAGCCTGTAGTTTATTGCGATTAGAAATGTCTACAGCGTAATGTATTGTCCTAGTAGTATGTGAGCAAGTACAAAAATAGTGATCAATTCTAGAATACATTTGCTGTCCTCACCCACTTGATGTTAGACTCATATATGGCACTGTTATGTTTTGTGACTGCTATGAACATGGGCACTCAAGCTCGAACCAATAGATAAGAGTTGATGACTGCCGACGTCAGCTTTACTTTGGTTTTCTCTACCCTCTGCTTCTACAATATACATACTTACTTATGATATAACAGAAGATACACTCTCATACTTGCACCTCAAATCTGTAATGTGCCATAGCTTTGGTGTTCCTTTGAGATCCTCTGGTAGATTTGTAGTAACATCAAACATACATGATAGCAGTTAGGGTACCGCACATACGAGAAGGGTTCCTGTCCTGTTCCGCCGACAGAATCTTTGCTCTAATGTTCATACAGATAGGATATTATGATACCTAAGTAAGTATGTTCTACAGTAAACTAAGACTGGACAGAGAACCTTGAGAGGCACAATATTATTAATCTCCTTTAGGTATTATTATACGTAAGTAAATAGCTGTACTTTTAGTAGCCTTCCATGCAAGTAACACTTTTAAGTATTTAAGAAGAGCTAATAATGCCTTAGTTTGAAAAATACGTATTAAATAGATACCGTAACTGTATATATAGAAGCGCTTTCTTTAGAAATGATTTCTTGCTATTGGCTAAGTGTATTTTGTAGATATTATGCTTTTCTGAATTAGACATAGGTATTACTGTTTGTAAATTCTCTGTATCAAACTTTTTGTATCCATTCCTCAAATGTAAGTTACTAAGCTAGCTTACTTACTCAAATAGTTCCATAAAATTTAGAGACATTGAAAAAATATACTGATAAGTAAATGTATTTGTATTTTTTATTTTGTATAGCAAATGTTAAAGAAGGGATTGCGAAACTACAGAGATATATCGGTAAGTACTAGTACATACTTAGTGCATACATTCCCAAATAGCATAATATCCCAACAGAAGATAGTTCAGTTGGAAAAAAGAGAAAACACAAACAAGTCCGCGGACAAGGAAAAATTTGAGCGTTTTGTAGATTATTTGTTGAGATGATTTGTGGGTGGCATTCTGATTTTGACGTAAACTAAAAGTAGCTGGTGATCTATGGCATGGCATTCACATCCTGCTGTTTGCGTTTACTCAACTATTGTGGAGAACTATACGGATCTACTTAGTGTATAGTGCAAAAAGCAGAACTTTACAGAATAGAAGAAAAGCAGGAGAAAGCGCTGGATTTCATTGCACAAAGTACTTAAACAGTAACAAGCTGTAAACACTTTAGTGAAGATTCTGGAGTTAAATGTCTATATAGATACGCACATATCCTTTGTAACCGCTTTTACTTACGTATTTATTAAGTAAATATGAAGACGAAGGCTGGGAAGGGCAAACGGAGCATTGTTGCAGGATTTCTTCTCTATCTGTATCTTACTCTAAATAAATAAAAATATAGCTTCCTTTACTTATACAACGATTTTGCAGTCTAGGTATGTAGTTTAAAAAAGTTTATATCTTTATAGGCGATTTGGCTAAAGTATTTGTGTATATGTTAAGGAAGGCAAGAAAATAGTTTTGAAAAAATAGAGAGCCGCCCGTAGGTATCTGGGTCTGGTGTCCCTTCTTTTGCTAGTTATACATACATGAAAGTGAGGATGAGTGCCTTATGCTGAATGTTCATGGACAAAGATACATTCTACTGTATACCGTATATCATGTCTTTGCTCTATTTCCTCGAGAAAAGATGCTAATATTAAGGATTTTGCTATATTTATGTTGACGCTTTCACTTCGACATGTCTAATGGGGATGGAGCTTCTGTCAGTGGGGCCGAAGGATTAATTCTTTAGAAATTTGTGCAATCAATCTAGGAGGAAATAGTGAAATGTCTCATGAGAAGAAAAAGACGGCAAGATGCTCTAGACAGATACTTTCACTAAAAATGTCTTTAGAAATAAATAAAAAAGGAGATGAGGATTTTCCTTTAGATTTAGATCCGCAAGTGTTTCTAAGTATTTCTTTTGAATACAGAGCAGCTGAAGTGAGGAGGAGTTATCTGTATAGCCAAATGCAATGAAATGTGTTTATATATGGTATGTGCTAGTTGGAATTCTTGAGTCAAGTCAAGAATAGCCGAGCAAGCCAGGCCAAGCCAAACCATACCAGACCTGCAATTTTTCATTGGCAGAATCGTCTGCTGTTGAATAAAGACGAGAAAATAAATAAAAATGAAGGAGAGAAAGAGGAGCGAGAATTGAACGTGTGAGTTGAGTTGTGATTGTGAATTCTGTTCCATTGCCATTCCTTTTCAGTAGCAACGGCTTTGCATTCTTGTTTATGCATCTACTACAGCACACTTCTATGTATTATCCTTTTTATTTTCCCTATATCTATGCTACAGAAAAAAGAGACAGGCATTCACGAAATAGAATACATAGTTTCTTTTTAAATATTACCCTAAATATTTTAGCTTTCATTGATGCTGGCTGACATGAGTTGGGTTGGCGTTGGGTTGGGTTCCCTGGCAATGAAATGACTGGCTGTTAGTGTTATGAAGATGACATTAGCGAAATAAGTGGATTTCATATGCAGACGCGACGAATGTGTTTGGAGTTTAGAGTTAGTGTTAGCACTAGCAGTTAGAGTTTCGTGCTTCTAGCTGGAATAAATGCATTTCCCTTCTACTAAACATATTCCCATTCCCACACACACACACCAAATGTGAAATAAGAGAAAGTAAAGTTGAAGGGTGTTTGATGCGATTTTGGTGGCGAACTACTATTATCCGTATTATAATCCCCTGAAGAGTTCCGATAAAGAGCAAAAGGACTCGTTCCGTCTAAAACTCAATTGAACACTACGTGCTGTGGGAATTGTGGGGAACTTCTGGGGAATGTTACCCCTACCAGACAAAACCAGTCTAGATCATGCCAGACCAAGCCAAACATAACCAGAGCAATTCAAATGCAACACATACATACTAAATACTATTCTTCTTAACATTTCATATGTAAACATTCTTACCACGCATAATAGTAGCCTTCTGCCAACCAATACAACAAAACAGATTTGCAATTGCAATTGTATGTGAATTATGAGTAACATTGTTATCGCTAACGAATATTTTTGGACAATGAAATTAATTGTATAATAAGTAATAACAGGTAACTATAAGGAATGTAGTTCGGAAGTCCTTGATTACAGCCCGAAACTCAGAACCAATTAAGAAAACTGAAACTGTAGTTTTAAAATTAGTAGAGACATAAATAGTTTTAAAAATTATTCTGGTAATAAATAATTCGCTAGTAAAACTGCAAACATTGTGTTTCTTCAAATTTTCTTCTAATCCTCTAAAAATGCCATAATAAAAATGTTTTACTCTCTTGCCCTCTCACAATTCATAACATAACAGTTGTAGAAATAGAGTGTGGACATCCAAAATGCTCCCATTACATACAAACGACTATGTGCATTGCATTGCACGAGTCAAGAACTCTGAATCTAAAGTATAACAACTAAATATAGGAGTCTATGACCAATACTTAGTTTACTTAAGTACATATACTAGTTACTCCTGCTTTCGTTTATTTAGTGGAGAACAAGATAAAAGTTAGAATTTCAGTAGGAGAGACTGTTGCACCTTAGGCGACTGATTTTCTAGTGACTTGACTTGGGTTACTTGTTGAGACAAATTAGATTTCCGGATAGTGTGGAACATCAAATGATGAAACAACCCTGCTGGTCTGCTCTAGTTGCTCTAGTTTGATCTCCTCTCCTCTGGTCCCTTTTCCTTGCCTTGCCTTGCCTTGAATTAAGCGTTCAATGCTATGCTATGTTATGCTAGTGAGTTGTGTGAGTGAAAAAGCAAGCCGAACGAATGCAACTGAACTGAACTGACTGAATGGAGTGAGTAGGACTCAAGGGAACGTCAGCCCAGCTCAGCTCACTAGTCACTTCGACGTACAATTGGCAATCAATAAAACTCTTGTACCATACAATACTCAACCAGATCAGGAAAGGAGAGAAAACTAAAGTATACATAACCTTCTAGGTATACTATACATACAAATACATAAGAAAGGTAAGTAAGTACCTAAGTAACTATACTGTAGTTCGTTTATGTACTTAATAGATCTACTGATATAGTATTACTATATATACTTAGACTAAGGAGAATCCAATTCGTAATCCAAGTTGCAGAAATGTAGTCAGTTCAGTACTTTGTATAGAATAGAGGGATAAATAAAGAGTATCTCTATGTACAGTATAAAGTAGAAGGTAGTAGTAGTATTTATATATAAAAGTGAGAGCTCTGTGGCATCGCACCCCAGTCCCTTTAACTTCGTTACGGCTTATTTACTGGCGAGAATCCTCTGGTTGCTCTTCTTGGTCTTTTTTCTTTTATTTCCTCTCGCCGAATCTCCTTTGGGTCTCCAATTCACTTTTTCCTTTCCGCTCTCTCACACTCAGCCGCCTGGCTGACTCACTCACTTGCCTTTGCCTTGCATTCCCCCGTTTAGTTTGCGGTATCTTTCATTTCGTTTAGTTTTTCTTGACTCAACCAAGTCAACTCTCCTCTCGTCAAGTCAAGGCAAATCAAATGGACTGAACTCAACTTTCTTTCTTGTCTTATACAGTGTTTAATGCTTATATTACACTATAGGTATGCACTAGTTAAGTATAAAATGTTTTAGATAGTGGATATTCCATTACCTAACAAGCATTACTATTACTGGTACTACAAGAGTAAATACCTATACCTACTACCTACACTACTATTTTATGTTCGTCTCGATTTGGCTCAGTATAGGAAGGAGAAGAAGGGAAACGATAAACTCTCCAGATGATAATGATGATGACCGCTGGCTATAAAGTTTCTATAGGTTTTTTTCTTTCTTTGTAATTCGCACTTCTATCTTTGTATCCATCTGTATGTATCTGTGTAGTGTATTCCGTGTGAGGTGATGCAATGTAAGTTGACTCGATTCGACTTCACTTGACTCACTTACTTGGTTTTACAAATTACTGCATACCATGCCAATGCCAAGCCAGAGAAGATCAGAGCACCTAAACTACCGATATTATTCTCAACTCAAGTGAAACTACCGCTAGCTACTACATATTTGTAGTCTTTGTAGATAGGTAGGTAGTAGGTATGTCTTCATTCCAAAAGTGATAGCGATAAGCTTTGCTCCCTTGCCTTGGCTTGCCATTTCTATTATTTGTAAAAGCGTGTACCTATTCTATTGATGATGGTGTAAGCGTAAGTCTAAGTAAGTTATAAGTTAAGGTAGTGTATCTCTCACTTCATCAGAATATATATCTAGAGTGGAGTGGAGTGAGTGGAACAACTCAAAAGAATAGTGTCTTGTTCACAAAACCAATAATTGGAGCCTTCGCAAGCCTTAATTCAAGATGAAAGCAACCTTTAAGCTTTATATTTATGTGGTGTACTCAACTCAAGTAAAAGAGAATGCTAGCTCTGAGAATCACAGGGGAAACTAAACGAACCATCAACTTGGCATCGAATACACTACTTTCGTACTAGCGTGGCCTGGCCTGGCATGGCATGTCTTGCCTTGAGTCACTTATAAACTAAACCATAAAGTACATATGAAGTCAAACTGCGTAGAGTAGGTATCTAAGTAAGTAAGTAAGTGAGCTCCGTACATTTGTACCTACTCTTACGTTAGTATTATTATTATATGCTTCTATTCTATGTAGTATAGGTGAAAGTAGTAGGTAGGGGTGTAAGTGTAAAGTAACGTAAAGCTCTTGTAGTAGATTTAGATCTGTGTCGAGTTCATTTCGACTCAAGTCGATCTCCTTATCTTCTTAGGTGAGTTGTGTCTGTTTGAGTGTGAGAGTTTCTATTGTCGATACGATACGATATCCTATCCTCTTCTTCTCCACCTCTCTCTATTTCTCTATCTACTTACTTACTTTAGTAGATACTATTTCTCTCACACAGTCAGGCAGTTTCCTTAACTTTAGTTCGTCTCGTACTTCTATTAGTATTAGTTCCAGTATTAGAGAGTAGTACATAACATTGCGTAGTATTATGATGATGTAGAGAATTTTATCTTTATAAATTGTCTGACATTTCTCTCCTCTCTCCAAGTCGTTCGTCTTCTTTTGCACTTTCCTGGAAATGTTCCCGCAGGAGCGGAATTAACAAATGTCGTGGAATGGCATGGCTGCTTTTCCATGGCCTGGAATGCCATTTCATAAAACTACTATTTGTATGTTAGTCACAATGCCGTACATTACATAAATATTGTTACCATGCACTGTTTATAGATATTAGATATGAATTGATACACGGATTTCGGGAAAAAAAAACCACCTAATGCTAATTTATATACAAATAATTGTGTATTCAATAATTAAATTAGTGCGGTTGTTAGTCAATAAATTCTTTATAAAGTTAAAATTCCTATGAATAAGAAGGGACAAAAATTAAGCCTGTGGCCTAAGGAAATATGTATTTCCTTACTGGATTCAGAATTATTTGGAAGCAGAACCAACTTTGTTGATTGCAAAGTGCAAAACTGCTCACTTCCCCAAAATACGTAGAAATGATCAGAACTGCCTTCGGTGTTTACTAGTGAAGCGATTATTTTTAGTATAGCCACCAGGGCCACCACACATATAAGTGTAAGTTGTAGGCATATTTATAGCTTCCTTAATTGTGCACATTTAGAATACCTAGATGTTTCTGAGAAACTTCACATATTGCACAACACTACTATTATATAATTTACCCTACCCTCTAGGTGTTATAGTACATATTATATGTAGGAATCGGGATACTTCTAAGAAATCTTTGCCCTTCCACATAATAAGTACTACTATAAGTACGCACCTACTCCTTGTAATCTAAAGGGAATTCTAAATATAATTTTGCTTTGAAACTAGACATGACAAGTATAAATTGGCACTTTAGAGTTGAAGAAGTGAGCATATGTAATTTATATCTAATACAGCCTAGCGTGAATTAAAAATTTTGTACTTCCTAATTTATTAGAAGTCTAGTAATACATTTATAATATTTTAAATCAAGATTAATGCACATGCATACGAAATAATGAGCTACTGGACTACACACTTACCTATATGTTAGATACATACTAATTATACTAATATGGCTACAGTAGTAAGTAAGTACGTTATGAATTACTATTTCAAATAGTAGTGTACCATAAATAATTTTTCCCGTAAAACTGCTGCTTCCATATTGTCTTTGTAAATAACAAGTATTAAGCTACAGACAGGTATTATTACCCTAACAAAAATTATCACAATCTACAGTATTTACAATATCCAATTTCTCGTAGATTTCTACGTTCTGAAGTTCTGAGACTTGTATGTATAATGCTAATCTCATTTTTCTTTCAGCTACCTATGCACAACATGGCTTCGACGAAAACATAATACAAACTATGCATGTATATATTCTATGAATTTTGCAGTTTCCTTATACCTAAGTAATAGTACAAGTGTGATATTACTAGAAAGGGAATTGATAAGTTTGAATGGTATGCATTCTGATGGCAATGTGATGCAATCCGATGATATTGGGTTAGGTAGGAATGCTATATACCATTGTCATTTTATTTAAGGTAGGCACACAAGTTTGCTTTCTCCATTGTGTATTTGGTTTCCATTGGATTGGATTGGATTGCTTTAGTTTAGTTACACAGTGGGTCTATGTACGTAGTAGAGTGAGTATACCTGTGATGTGATGAGATTACATTGAGTTGCTTGGCTCTTTTTAGGACACATCTCAATCTCAATGCAGCTTAGCCTCCCTCTCAAACCAACAAGTTCCTCTTTGTTGGTCACAAGTGGATGGTGAATTGGAGTGGCTGAGCTTTTGCCTTTGGCTGTCAATTCGACAAAGACTTGCTCGACCCAAGACCACTTGAGCACGTCGCGTCAACCCTTCACTTCAACTTACACGAAAAATTTCCCAGCTCTCCTATTTCCTCTCGTACAATTCCTAACTAAAGTTAAAAGTCATGCAGACACTATTACTCCTATTTCCTGCTATTGCTATACACTACACACTACACACACAAGACTAAGGCAAGTTTAGTTAACTTAACCAAAGTCAGTCAAATCAACGTCTCCCGCTAACATCATATTACATTACATTACATAATATATATATATATATATATCCCTTCATAAATGTCTTATAGTCAGGACTTCTTTCTAATCTAGCTCTGCATTATATAGAAAAGACTCTAATGTATTCCAACCCAACTACATTACATTGCAACAATCAGTTTCACTCAAATTTCGTGTTACAAATATATCTTATGCATAGAAAATGTGTAGATATATTGTCAGTAGGAAGATCTGTATAGAAACTTTTGAGTTATAGCTCCTGGCTTGAGAACATTGAATTGTGAGTAACATTAGGATGTCTAGGCAATCTTTGTCACACAAATATAGTTGTGGATTGGATTGGATTGGATGGAATGTATAAATGTGATGTGAGTGGAGTGACTGTGTTAAAGCTCCTCGGCTGAACTGAGTGAGTGAGCGAGTTGACTGATCGTCGTGAGTGAGTATTAGAGATATCTGGAGATTGGCAGAGTAGATACATTTTCCAGTTTTACATACAACTTCATCATTCATGTCGGTACAATAGAAATCGACGAATCTCCTCTTAAACTCAATGCTTCCTCTAACAACCAACCAACAATCCAACCATCTACTCTGCACTGCACTCGACTCTATCAATCCGTCATGATTCCATTTCTATTGTGTCTTTCCTTGCCTTCCTTGCCTTGCTACTACGTAATGTAATGTTCCTTGTCCTCAAGTCCCATTTTCCGTTCAATGTTCAATGTAATGCAATGTAGAGGTACAGAGCTTAAGTAAGTAGAATATATGTATGTAATGTAAGTAGTAAGTACATAAATATATAGCGAAAGTAGGTGTATAACAGTATAAGGTAGTATATAAGAGCTGCATTGTAAACTGAATGTATGTAGGTGGGTAGTATTAGGGATTTGCATTTACATTACATCACAATCTCCATCAATTTCCATCAAATTCATTCCATTCTTGGATGTCGAGTTGAGTCTGTCTGGACGAGAGTCAATTTAGGTTAATGCATTCAGTTCACCCTTCAGCTCTGCGAATGGTCATCTAGAATTTATCTTCTACTCTATTACTTTCCACAGATAGGATACAACTACTTTATACCTTACCAACAATAGGGCAAGCCTATCTACTTACTACGTTAAGGTTTTTTGCGTTAAACTTTAGCTAGTTCCTACTTCTACCCACAATGCAACTATTGGTAAAAGCCGGAAGTCTTATGATAGCGAAGATAAGCACTACAGTGTAGTGCTTATCTTCTCTATCTATCTGTATTATCTGTAGTATAGTATGTACATACATACTACAGATACATATTCAATATGGCATGGGATGGCACAAATACATACTACGACTGCATTGTTATGCTAAATGGGAAAAAAACCTACAACATAAAGTATACTACATTTTAACTACAAAAAATCAACATACATATTAATCCTTTTGCTAAAATTCTATGTATTCAGAAAAATAGGGAGTATATTTTACATACTATATTATGACATGTCCACTCAAATGTATCCGTGTTACCAAAAATATGTTTGCATCAGACCCAAAGAAAAGTTTTTATGTTAATAATGCAACAATGTCTACTATTTCAAATAAGTGTTACTTTAGGCTTTGCCCACGCTTTGCCTTACACTAATTATACTAACCTAAAGTAATTTACCTAAAATCTTAAATTTTACATGTAATAAATATCCTGTAGGGTGTGTAGGGTGCCAGGGCGTATAATTTAAAATCATGAAAACAGCCTTGTGTTGAATGACGTTTTTACACAAAAAATGGAGCAATATGCGTAGGCACAAATATATATCATTAGAATCATTACACTAAAACTTTGATTTTGAGTTCGGTGCTTGTGGTTTACCCATACCTATAGGTATACTATAGGTCTTAAGTACCAACTAAATTAATATGCAAATTATTTAGTCTTTAGATTTATTCTGTATAAATGAAAAATAACGATTCATTTGCAAAATTAGCATCATTTAATTGTTTTAGCGATTATACAAAATAATTTTACGAATATCAGTAGATTCCGTGCCTGCCAAAGTACTCAGTTCCTAGAAGCAATTTTTTTACGAATGGTCCCAAAGTAATTTTATGCATAAAATCTGGTTATAAAGTTCAATACAACCTGTAACATTAACATTACTTATACCTTTTGTACTTTTAAAAGGGCGAGACTGAGACTATAGTAAGTACTATACGAAAAGTTCTATCCACCTGCAGAAAAGGCTGATGAAACTAAATCGAGTTAATGCTTATCTTTGAATTTCTGAAAGTTGTAATCTCGAAGTAAAGTATTAGATAAAATCCGGGTAGAATCACGAACCCGCATGCTTGTCAGTTGATCCACTTGAAAAATGAATCCAACAGTTACTTACCTACATATAATAAACTTGCTCTGCCTTCAATATATTATAGATGAATATGTATTGGGCCTGGCCTGGGTTCTGAATGGTATTATTAGTATAAGTAGTATTTGTTAAATATTTGAAAGTTTCCTTATGTGTGCCTGAAAGTAGGGAGTTTACATATCGGTATATGGTACCCATTATAAATATGTTGAGAAAGAAAAGAAAAAGTACTCATGTTGTTATGAAGCTTGTGGAACTACTAAATTGAATGAATGAATGAACAGGAATGGATGGGACGTTGTTAAAAACAAGAGCTTTGGCTTCCTTGCCTTGGTTTGCTGTTAGCTCAAGTCTCAAGTGCTTTCCTTTTTCACAGTCAAGTCCCAGCATCTACTAATAGGAGTGCTGGTTGAATTCCCCTTCTATATTTTCTGCAGTCTGTTCTGAATCTGACAATGAGTCTGCAACTACCTGTCTGGTTCTGGTTTGCCTATCTCCCACCTCTACAAGTATTTGCACCAAACCAAGTAACAGTATAGAAAATCAGGGAAAACCTCAAACTTTTATTTTATCTTAACTTAACAGTACAGATACTTACTACTTACTTAGTAATACTAATCGAAGATTTCCCAACTTAGGTTTCCCCCTCCGAAAACTTTGTTCTGATTATTTCTACTTTAACAATCCTTTATACATATATTAGGTACATAGGTAACTACGGTAAGGTTACTAATAATATTCCAATTTGCATTCAGATATAGTGCTTCTTAAGACCTGCGTAAATATATGCATAGCTACAAAGGATTTACACAAGAATTAGACTAAATGTCTGCCTACTTACTTGAATGCGTTGCAGTCTGCATATTTATATAGAAGAGCATTATAACATAGTTGTAGTACGCACTTGGCGTTAATTTGTGCAGGAAATACTTCTGTAACAATACCTTAATAGTGCCACGAAATGCCATGTCGTGGAATGCTCAGGAAGAACTCTTGCTTGCTACTTTGATTTGATGGGGCACAACTTTAATTGCATCTCCAGTTTTTATACAACTCTTTCAGGGGGACTTTTAGAAATCGGGTGAAAAATTAGATTAGTAGAGTTAGGTGATTAGTGCAGCCCTAAAAGTATTCTCTCCCCTCACTCATCATGTCCCATTTCATTATGTCGCTGTGGATTGTGAACAAAGAAAATTACGACAATTACTTTCCTTGCTACTAATTGTTCAGGAGTGACTTAAGAGTTACGATTTACCTATGCAAACGTTGTACCAACGCACTTTAAGAAATTCTTGATTTAGGCAACTCTTTTTATCCTTTCGTTGTAGAGGACATTAAGAATTGGGATATTGTTTAAGAGTTTAATGTGGATATATGTAGATTCTTTTCTGAATATGCTTTTGGTAAAGTGGTTTGTTCTTTTTGATAAAATAAAATTGTTGGGGAATAAAATTGCAAATATCTAGATAAACTGCTGAATTTTAATTAGGTATTGAAAATAATTAATATAATAAATATATGTAATGCTAAAAGTCAGGTTATCTTTCGTATTAATGTGAAAAGTACTAAATGTTAGGTAAAAAGCATGTCATATGCAACCACACTGATTAATGCTGTGTGCAAGTGTACGTACGTACTCATTCAGAGATGCTAATTCAACGTTGTGCAATAACTCTATGGTTTATTCCACTACTATTTTGATAGAGGGTACTTGTAGAATATAGAATGTGAATTAAGTAGCTATGCGTCTCCAATTAGTAAAAAATGGCGTGGTATGTTATGTGGTGTGGTATGGTGGTTATGTGCAAAGTTGAATAGAAATTCCGAGATTTCCTTTTACAAATGGTTATTTTACATTAATATTGGCAGTGGTGGCATTGCAGTGGTAGTGGTTCTTGTAACAAAAGACTAGAGATTCAAACTAGTTTCCTCCTTTCCTTTCTATTCTATAGCTTTCACATCCTAATTGCCTCCTTCTGATTAATTAACTCAATATTATTTCTCTGCGCAAAGGAAATATAGTTTCTTGCATTTCTAATCTACTTACGTTCTACCGAATATATTACGGATACCACTATGTGCCACACTAGACCACATGTATTTACATCTGTAGCTATAGGTATTCTGTATGCAGTAGTTTACTAGCTAGCATATAGCTCACAAAATATATCTACTCATTCAGTGTGGTATAAGTATTTACTTACACACATATGTATATCTGCACTTTGTTAATGTCAGCAGTAAGCATTTATTGAAATGCACACATTTTGGAGAACATAAAATATCTGTGCCTTTGTGAAGTGAAGTTTTTCAAAATTCTCCCTTAATCCTTAGCAATAAGATTTGTATTTTGTGAGTGTGTATAACTTTTTGTAATGTTGTATGATTCTAGTATGCATTCATACGTAATTCCATTAATACATACAAACGTACATTTAAGTACTTCAATTGTCTTAACAAATTTTTCGATTAAATTCAATTGTTGTACTAAAACTGTAACATTAGCAAGATTTTTGGAAAACATAATGCATAAGTACTAAGTACCTTCATTGAATATTGAAAACTCTAAAAAGAAAGTTCAAGTAAACGTATTATCAAAATAATCCAATACATTTTTGGGCAAACCCAAAGTGTATTTATAGTGGGAGGATACTTTTGCCAATGTAGGTTACGTTATAAGTCTAAATATATCTATTCATACATGTGTAGCTATAAAATATAGAGGTACTTATACTTCGTATGCACTAATTCAACATGTTTAGTTCAAATTCGAATAGTGAAATTGAAACATTTATTCTCAGCCTGTCAACGTCTATACTTTCAAAGAGTTTGAATGTTCTCCCATTTTAATATTATAATTATCCCACTACTGCACCAGCTACTTGAAATCTCCCATTGTTCTAAGTATGTATTCAAACTAGACAGAATATTTATTGCTAGAAAATCTATTAGAATGTGGTACACATACATACATATACACACATAGATTTTGGTAGAGCTAATTCTCGTGGAAGAAATTGCGACGATTTCCCAGAGGATTTATGAGTTTAATTACCACAGCTCATTTGCGATTTTGCAATTGAATTTAATCGTTGCGATTTCTTAGGCTTTTTCATTAGTTTCTTTTCATTAGCTGCTAGCTCATGGCCTAAGCCAGGCTATACATAGAAAGCAAAAGCACTCTTTTGTTTTATGTAATCGATTGAGTTACAATTAGGGATTACATTAGGTTACATACGTTTTACAAATGCTAATCCTAAGAGAAAGGTTGCTTTCACTCCATATGCAAGTTTTTCCATTTCTACGTAGATGGAACTGGAAGTGCGCCTTTGTGTTTCCAACATTGTGCCATTCTAGAATACTATATATGTAGCAACTTCATACTTTTTACTTAGTAAATACTACAATTGTTTACACAGATCTTTAGTAAAAAGTAGAATTAATAAGCATTAAACATGCATAATATATCATTACATAGCTAATAAATACATATATGAAGTTGTGTTGTATAGAAATATAATAGCTACAGCGTACGCACTCTTATGTATTGAATAATGGAATTCAAGAAAGTGCATAGGTCAGAATATGTTATTAGAATTGATTTCAGCGTATGTAGATGGGTGAGAGAGTAGAAAAATTAAACGAGGAGAGGTATGAAACGCTCATTTTCCTTTGAGCGTGTAATTTCTCCGTTTCTTTTCTCAGTGGCTAGATGTATAGGGAAGAATAAAGTAGGCAACTGAATATTTGATATAAATTCGGTGTAAATTTGAATAAAACAGTCGCTTAGAGCTTACACTGCACAGAATAGTATATAGTGGCAGTAGATGAGGCTGAATCTCTCGACTATCCACGCTCGTTTTGTAGGAAAGTGGAGAAAAAAGATTGTATGGATGCTTATATTGCATTGGTTGGTTGGTTTGGTTGGTGGATATGAATGAGTGCAGGGGATACCGGATTTGGCAGCGGATTTCCGAGAATATAAAATGGGATGTGTGATGAGTATTTGTGTGTGAATGTATGAAAAGTATGTAGCATACATATACAAATACAAATAGGGAGCAACTACTTCTGGAGTAGTACTTATGTGTATGGAAGAATTTCTATTTATAAAGGGATAATATGAGAAGTTGAGCTGAGTGAGTGAGTTTAGCTGACTGGGAGAGAAAAGATGATAGGAGTTGTACACTACATTTGCTATATGAGCTCTACATAATGCAACAGCCATGCTAGGCCAGGCCAGCAGAAGATCATATCAATCTGTAGAACAAGACAAGGTAGTTCCTATTCCTAAGTTAGTACTTACTGCTACTACGTAGGTAATACATATGCATGTACTTGAGAGTTGAATGCGAATGTGATGCGAATTGATGGAGGAAGGAAAAGCAGGTTCAGTTCACTAAAGTAAAAGTAAAGTACACTAAAGTAAACTGAAATAAGTAGGAGACTACACATCTTCTGTGTGTATATTATACAAGTATTCAATGCAAGGCAAGGCAAACGAGACTCTGTCTCAGTTGAGATGAGAAGGAGAGAGAGCATCAAGAGGGGCAAATAAAAGAGAGCAGGAGAAGAGTAATGCTATGTGATGTCATGTCATGCCAAAGCACAGAAAACCAGACCAAGGCATTGAGACGCTAGGAATCAGCAGGTTCAACCTTCAAGATGAGGACTTATGTCATAACAGAGCAGATGCGAATTTCGCCTTTTTATATTACACCGAAAATCCAGAAGCACCCTAAACAGAGCCAATACTCTCATCTCTTGTTTATACACTTCCAGTTTATGACGAATGTAAAGACTTTACAAATCCTACTTTCACTCATAGCAAGATCACCCACAACATACAGATAATATTATACCCCTCACTAGGTATTTAAATCGAGAAATGTAATGTGGATCCCTACAGCTAAAAAAATCTCAAAATTATAATTAGCAGTGACCACCACGTCATTCTATAGCTTAGAAGGCTTCAAATAAAAAATTTCAATATTTAATTACAGATTGATCATTTAAAATTAGTTCCAACAAAAATCTTTGTCTTAATAACTTTTCGTTATCGAAAATACGAAAAAAATCGTTGCATTGCAGTTTTTGTTTAGACAGCGACTTACTATGTACAATGTACAGCACTAGCCGAATTACGACATAAGTGTTGTGATGTACATATGAAGTATAGTAAAGTATTGTACACTGTAGGTATGTCCTAAATTTTTCACAAGGACCAATCCAAGAAGGAGAAATCCATCTTCAAAATCCTTGAGCTTTTATATTATGCAACAGTAAAAAGAACCATAAGTTTCGCCATTTGAAAATTGTCAGAATGCCTATGTACTATGTACAAACATGGAGAGGAAGGCAAGGATGCTATTTTCCAGTAACACTGATATGAAGGATTATGCGGAGAGCAAAGAAAAAGTGAAGGATTGAAGCGCATCATCAAATGAGCGATAAAATGCATGGTTTTGACAGGGAAAAATAGTTTGATTTATGAATGCCATTTGGGAGACAGAAGAAAGGAGGAGATCCACAAAGAACCAGCTAGATCCAGAAACTTGGACTATTCTCTCCCTTTACTTTCACATGCATCACTCCCTTAGCATAGTATATGCCATGGAACAGACTGGTAAAAAACTGATTCTATAATTTCGCAAGCTTTCTCCATTGAAAGAAGATTTATGAATTTATTGAAAAAATTATAGTGATACCTAAATACATACCTACTCCCTACTAGAATTAAACGTACAATAAACAAGACCAAACTTTTCTAAATCTATATAATCTATAGTTTTTTACATCACATAATAAATCGAATACCTATATATTTCGTTGATATAGTATAGTACTTTACTTAAATGTTACCAATACTTATGTTAAATACCTACATTTTAGTGCAGAAAAGCTTATATCCATTGGTTCACGACGATAACAAAAAAATTAACCTTTTTACTGCCTAAATACAAAGTAAAGTAGTCAACAAAATCGATACGGTATATTTCTTGTAGAGTTTTGTAACATTTAATTTATTGCCAATTAGGCCATTCCATGAAGTAATTTATATTTTGTTTATTCTACCTTTACGCTCCTCCATAGTTGCAAACAATGAAAATACGTACGCGTGGTCCTGTTGACAGAAAATTACAGTATTATTTAGAATTTTGGGTCAATCTAGTATATTCACCACTTCTCCAATAAAGATATTCATAAACAAATAGTTGGAAATGGTGTGTGGTTTATTGGACAAAGAAAATAAAACAGTATGCATACGAAAATGCAAAATAATATTTAGGTACTTTATGGGTCCTTCTTTGAAACGTGGTAAACGAAAAGTGAAGACCTATAGTACATATAGAGATGCCTGTCAACTAGTATCATAATTGTTAGGCACCTAAATTTTATGAACTTGTTTGCAGTATTACATGGGAACGACTATTACTGTATTGTGTGTACATTTTTACAATGTTACATATTATTATGTGTACGCAGTACAAAACATATATATTAAATACGATTACTTAACATGAAGAATACGAAGCCTACTTACATAATATAAGAGTGAAAGTATCCCACCACTTCCCATATTATACGGAAAGCAGCAGTGATATCATAGAATAGGTGTGTGAATGTGCTTGTGTGATGTTAGCTTCAGGCTTTTTAGTCAGCCCATGTTTCTACTGTTTGTAATAAAAGTCAAGTTTTCTTGCTTACAGGAGGATCGTAAATCCTGTTTTAATAAGCGTAAAATTACTTTAAATAAAACTGAGTAAGATATAGGGATGAAGAGGTGGTTTATGTTTTCCCTACTCATAATATCCTTACACTTTCATCCTTATTACTATCACAGAAAGATATCCAAGTAACATAGACACACTACTATAAGTACTAACCTATAGATAAGTACCTAATACATACATACAGATACGTTGGTTTATCATATCACCCACTACTAGACCGACAAAGTAATTAATTTATGTAACTTACTTATGCAGTGTGATAGGGGCTTTGTGAGTTTACTGAACATACTTCATTTAATGCAGATTCATTAAAATGGGGAATTACTGCTTCCTTTTTTGGGAGAAAAATTGGGCTGTTTTGGGTTAATTTTGTGTAGGACAGTTCGCATGGTCTGCCCCATATTACTGAATTACGGCCAACAATACCAGAAATTGCTCCGATGATTCGGAGAGAAAGTATAGTTGGATTGCTAGGGAAGTGATGTGAGGGTTCTCCTGTTAAGCGCGTGACTTATTGTTTGTAAAACGAAGTAAAGGAGGAAAGCATGCAATGTTTCTAATCTAATTCCTTCATTTCCGTAAGTTAGTTTCAAACCAACCAAAATTCAATCCAAATCACCTGGAAGAGAAGATGTGGCTGTCATTCTGTCTGTTTGAATTTTTCCCTATTTTCTATTTCTGAATTGGAACTGTGTTATTTGGGGGAAGTACCTATGTATCCTATTTAGACTCCAAGTATCTAGCTAACAAACAGTATACATATATGCAGAACCCATCTATCTTTCAAGGCGTCTCAAGGAAATTCACTTTCCTGTACAATTCAATCGAATCTTCTTGTCTCTTCCTGTCTTTAATTCTTTACATGGAAGATTTACCATTTATCAGCCTTAATTCTGTTTATTTACCTTACAACAATTTCTTAGTAGGCACCCGTAAATATATATATATTGTACATACTATTATGTTTATAATGTCATTTTTGATGGGGATGCAATACGCGCCCAAAAAGCAGTTGATATATAATCATATGAACATAGAAGAAATTCGTTCACCCTTTTATTTATCCACTCAAACATGTTACAATGTTTTCTTATACGCGTAAAATTAGTCATCAAAATAATCTTCAAAACGTATTTCGAAATAATCAAAGATATACCCTAAACCATGACAAACACCTACTGCTAGCATGTAACGACCTTTGCTAAAGGCCAAGAAAATCCACGCTCTGAGATTTTTGATTAAGGCAGCACCAGAAAGTAAGATTATATCAAGTGGACCGTAAAGTTGGCAAATCGTAGCATATTCTTCAGAATGCTCAGTCAAGTAGGTATATACGTTCATGAGAGTCTCATTATAGTCCATGGAAAGCTCAATATTTTTAAAATAACAGCACGTAGTGAAATATGCCACACCAAACAGCATATAGACCCCAGAGATAAGTGCCAGTATCTAGAAAATAATCATTTACTATTAGTGAAATGATAAAAAGTACTCAAATGCTTACTTGTATGTAATAAAATTATATTTATGCAATAGTAATTAAGTGTTGTAACCCATTACCCCTTTGGTATACATTGGAGAGCTCCCAAGTATGATAGGATCTGGTTCGTCATAAGAGGCTAAGTGTAGCATGAACACAATCATGATCACAAGCCAACTTGGGCAATTTATTAGAAACAGAAGTGAACGACAGACAACAAGCCATACAAAGTAAAGAAATATCATGTCGCATTTAATGATCTGAAATCAATGTTGTAAATATAGAAGTTATTAGCCAAAGGATTACCAATATAGTATATTTGCCTTGATTAAATCCCAGTTTAATAATTAGTAGCACGCTAAATGCTCTGAGATTTACATTCCTTTTCCATCATCTTCATTAGCAAGAAGTTATTTAGAAATACAAGAAATTAATAATCTGCTGATATATAAGATTTGCTTACCACAAATTTTTCCAATTTTGACATTCGTTCATTATCTGCAAATCCTCGAAGGGAAGCTTTTATCATCGCAGTCGAATTGAGGGCGCAAGTCCCAACAAAAAACAGAGTTTCTGCAAAACCCATTTTTAAGGGGGAACTGTGCTCTTAAGGCAAAATTGCGTGTCAAATTATCTATCCGATGTCCAAACAGTCTGCACTGGTAAAAATTCCTCAAATAAAACTCGAGAACAGTCGCAATAAGTTTTATGAAAAAATATGCCAAAAGTGTTCATATTGTTATACATATCATATTGCTCACCATATTACTATTAAATCCATAAATAATGATATTGTAATCTCAGTGGTTAAAGATTCTGTCCGCATTTTACATAATCATCTATTTTCCCCAAACATTTAATGTTGTGTTTAATTGTTTATAATCTCTATTATAATAATTTTGTAAGCCCGCATACTGTGTCTTCGTGACATCTTTTCAATGTGAAAAGCAGTGTACATAAATAAATATGTATTTTTCTCTCTGTTGTATATCATATTGTTGGTTTGGATTAAAAACAAGTCAATTTACCTAGCGACGAATTATTATTTATCATTATTGAACTCTGTTTACGTAAAAATTAAGGCAGAATGTCTAATTATCAGCTAATTACAATGACATATAAGAACCCTATAGTCAAGATTTTTACATGGGACTGAAATCTCAGAAGCTCCATTTTTCCCATAGTTATTTGGATAAAACGATATTGTAAAGTACACTACTGTACACCGTCGTATGTACGTAACAGTAGTGGGTAAGGTAAGATAAGAAATGCAGTTTCCTTCAAGGAAAAGGGGAAAGATGGGGAAGGAGTGAAAATTTAGAGTTGAAGCTGTTGTTATATCCAATGGGGAATACAAAGTTTTTCATTCTTGTCTTATCAGAGAGAACAGAGCAGAGGAGCGTAGAGGTTCAAGGAGACTAGATGGAATAAGAAAAATTCTTAGATGCATAGACATCCCATACTTATACTTACATATAGGCAAAAATACTTAGCTTACAAGACAAGATCCTTGTTCAGGGATCCTTAGTTAGTTATACTATAGTGTATACTGTATACCTAGTATATCTGAATCCCCATAGCGTGAAGTGAGTCATGTCCTTCTCGTATAAAAAGAGTAGTGAATGAAAGTAAGTACATACATATAAGATAACTAACCATCCCAAAGTGACTTTCTCGCGTCGACTACAATGACAAGCTTCGAAGGGAAGAAAGCAAAGCAAGTCGAAAGTCAAGTCAAGAAGCATAGCTATTCTATTTCCACACAAAACGAACTGAGCTGAACATTAGACGACTTAGTAGCTTACTAGCTACTTATGTATTTCAAATACACTTACTACTATATATAAGTACCTACGCCAACAAGTATACTTACTTACAGCATATAATATTTCTACAAAGTATCTATCTCTTTACATATAAAGATATATTGGTATGTAAGAAAATAATATCTACTGTACTTATTTGTGTATCTCGACCAGAATTGTTGTAACTATATGTAAGTAAGGTTAACGTGATACATACATAAGTATATGAAATGGTAGGACAGATTGAAGTTAGTATCTTGAGATTTAACTCAGTCAACTCAACAGAGACATGTCAGGGAGGACTGAGTACATATTCGAGATATTTTGAGCTTCCCTTTCCCAGGAATCCAAATCACAATGCAGCAACATCAACGGACTGATTATTTTGTCAGACATGAGTGGACTAAACTATATGTACCAGTCAACTCACAACAGCAAGGCTAATTTACAAAAAGAAACTGAATTTAAAGTCGAGTCTAGTTCCTATTATGTAATGGACAATACAAAAGAGAAAGTTAATACTAAAACGTCTATCTAATGCATAATTTGCATAATATACTAAAGTAGGATAAAGAACTTGTTAGCGTAACTTGACTTTTCTTTTTATTATTGTGCTACAGTGTAGGTATGTAAGATGTATTGTACTAGCGAGTTGATTGATGTGATGTGATGTATATGAATATAAAGTAAGTTTTTTATATTACAAATAAACCTATAAAGTATGGCAAATATTATTATACATATTACTATTTAAGGCATTATATATGTAATGTAGTAAGTATATGTAGATATAAATTCTGAAGGTGTACTTATCTAATCGTATGCTAGCATCACAAAGAAAGGAGGCAAGAGGCAACAGGCCGTGGACTAACATTCTTAGATACTACTATTACATACATATAAAAGGAACTTACGTACAGAGCATGTATTCTTTTCATATTATACTATTTTTTACAAAGTAGCTAACAATAAAGGGAAGAAGGAGCTTTGAACACTGCCTACTTTCTCCTACATACATAATGCGCTAATATGGATACAATGTTCAGTTCTACAAGTATAAATACAACTGGTGGCTCAGACCAGACTCAGACTCTTTCCCTGAATCCTGTAATGCAACAATACGTGCACTATAAAATGGCATATCTAAACCAGGACCAAAAAGCTCAAACTTGTTTGATCCTGAAATACTTGTTACATTACATTCTTTTGATGTTTCTTGCATTTATTACATACCTACTCCTTGCCCTTGTAGTTTGTAGTACTTATACTTTCACAAAACATGCAGGTAGACTACCAGGCATACGTATACCGTATTGTACACACTTTGTAGCGAAAGTATTACCTCGTGGAATCTGTTTTACAAAGTTCTTAGGATATTAGTTTTACAGATTTAAATACGTACACACATGTCTGAGGAAATTCCTTAGAAGAACAAGAACAAGATAACTTATAAGGATTTGCCATTTTTATTACACTCATTTTTGGGCTTCTGAACGGGTGATGCATACTTTGTGACGTAAATTGTACATTGTGATGAAATGAAGTGAAAGTATAATAGTAAGACCTACAAGTTACATAAAGAGGCTTTTAATGCTAAATGGGATACATGCATACATCAATTATGTACATAGTAATATTAGTTTACTCTTTGTTCTTATTTACTCTATTAAATACTTATACGGGACCTAAAAAGCAATTAAGTAAAAGATTGACAATGAAGTAATCTGTCTCTTTATACTATAGTTACTATGTAGTGTAGTGACATATAAATAGAATGGCTCTTTTTTAATGAGAAATACTTTAATTTAATGCCATAATTGTGTGTGCCTAATTATAGCTCTTCTCACGACCTTTCGTTTGCATTGTATATCAGAATTTTCAATAAAGTGTATACTTATTTAACTAGTCTAAAGCTAAACCCAGTTTTAATGGAATTAGCGTGTACTCTTTGTCAGCAGCAGAATGTCATAGATAGTACCTACCTATATTTAGTTAGGTAAGAGCTGGGTTTCCTAAAACGGATTAATTAGTAAGTAGTTAGTAGCACAGGGGAAAGCACGATTTTACCTTTAGCCAAATGTCAAAGGTAATTTAGGCTGCTTAGATCTAATGTCTACTATATACGATAGTCGGTAGTAAGGGTAATAAAAATTTCTGCAATAAGTTTGGAAAATATACATTAAAAACGGTAATCTAATAAAGGGAACCCTTTAAATTTTGCGACTGTCATAAATAAAATATTTAATGTTCAATTTTTAAAGTAACAGTTAATTGTAGATTTCTTTTTTCCAATAAATTATTTAAAAATGAAAAATTCCAAATACTTATAGGTATGTTACAGCCGTTTTGTCTTATGAGAATGACATACTTGTAGTACGTATACTAAGTTTGTACAAATTTCAGTTGACAGTATATGTACACAAGGAGCATGATTCAAAATATTTAATAATGTCATACTTACGTGAAGTCAGGAGTACAGTATAATTTACTACTTCCTTTAACTTAACAGCGGTGCTAAGTAAAATATGCATAAAGTAACTACCTACCTGTATCCTTGCAGACAGATACGCAACTGTCCATTTAAAGTATATGCAATTAGAACGGGGCTCGAGTGGCCAATAAAAATACAAAGACAATCTATTTACCATTTCTTGCTCTTCTTTTCTGTTTGGCCAAGCTAAGTAATTCACTTAGCCTTAATGAGCAACTTGTTTGTGACAAGGGTAAGGGAAGCACGGACACAGATATTTTTTAAACATTGCATTACAGCTTTGCTGACTAATGCTAATCCATTTCGGCCATCATGTCTATGGGTACTAGAGCCAGTCTAGAGCCCAGATCCAGTCCAGAGTTTTAGTAATTCAATATGCAATGAACTGCATTTATAGGCTGTAAGCACTGGGTTAGCGATGCACAGCAGGACATGACACTTGTTTTCCACTCTTTATTTTATATCTGCATTTACAAGTTTGCCAAAGGGGAGACATCAAATTAAACCAGGCAAAAAGACATCTCGCTCCCGATAATCTGCTGAATTTCTCCAGCTTAGCAGTTAAAAAATTGCCCATACCTTTTTAAATGAAGTTTATTTAAATTTTAACCCGAAAAGAATCGCCCTTTCTGCATATGGCTACATATTATGCAGATTTTTAAGCTACTAAAATAAGATATGAAATGTATTTGCCATGTACCCTTACGGTTTGTCATTTGTCAATATCGATCTCTCAATAAGGACTAACTGCCACCGACAAATGGCCCCCGTTTCCGTTAAAACTTTGGAATGACAAAGAGCTTTCGGGACGATATGACGATGCCTCTCTGTGTCTGCCCTCGTCTAGTGAAATAGGCATTGAATAGCATGTGCTAGGTTATAGCATTGAAATGAAAGAAAATTGAATTGGCTCCAAATGTATTAGAGAGTAGATGGACATGTTAAGACAGAGTTGACAAGAGAATAGGCAGTTGAAACTGGAACTCTGGATCTTTTTCTTGTCCAGTGTACATATTATAGTAAAGTAGGCATGTTTCTGCCTCTTTCTTTCATTCCCGAAGGTAATTTAGAGAGTAATTTGCGTTCCGGAGAATGAATTAGTGATGAGCTCATTGACATTCTCTCGAAAGGATGGACACATCGAAAATAAAGGACACAGCTGAACTGAACTGAATTGAACAGAAAGCAGTTAGAGCCTTAGTACATACAACTTTGTATACAGTAGGTACTTGAGTTAGTAAGTAGAATAGCAACTTTAGTAGATATCAGCTACGATAAGATTACAAATGCCTTTTACTACAGTTATAAAGCTAGTAATGCTTTTCTACTTAGTTAAGGTATTCTCTGTTCCTGTTCTGGATGTATTAGAAAGAGGAGGGAAGGTACATTGTTATGTAATACCATAGTAAATAGAAAGTTAGAGATATATATGTATATATACATTGTGTATTAGAGAAGGCAGTTATTCTGTCCTTAGAGTCGTCATTGCATTCACATTCCTATTGGATTTCAACGGCTTCTCCTGACGACGACTGCCCTATTCCATTCCATTTTATCGACTGTAATGCAATGCAATGTAATCCAATACATAATCCACGTCACGACTCCTCTCTACAAGTTTAACATTGAAAATGCCGTCCTTTTGTGTCTATTCGCTTTCGAATTCTTATAGAACCACTCCATTCCCTATATAGATATAAATACTATCAACTACTGTTTCCCAATGTAATATCCCAAGTCCAAAACGGCTAGCTGAACAAAATGTCCTTCGTTGAGCTGAGTTGAGTTGCTTTGTTACTTTGCTAAACTACTAAACTAAACGAGTATAAAATATTCTTTGACTTTCCCCATCTATACAATATTCATTGTTTGTTAGTAGATACATAAGTGCGGAAAATAACATAGCTATAGGGCAATGAACATTGAAGATAAAGATTCTATACTATAAGTATATGCTTTACTCATGTTAAACTAAAGGTACTTAGTCAGTTCGTTGAGATTACTTTAGCTCATGCCTGTCTATTGAGGCGACAAAGCTTCTGCTAATAATTTCATTGTTATCTACTCTCTGTCTTTGTCCCTGGGATGGCATGGCATGACTTGACTTGTTTTAATCCTCCGTTACCTTTACGCCCAGCTCAAACTTAACTACTCAACTGTTTGCACGAAAGGCAAGGGAAAGATGTATGTAAGTCTGCACGGGGTGTGCAACCTATTTATTATTCTCTATCTCTATCTACTAAGGATTTATCAACTGAACTGTGGAGTGGAGTTTGGATTCTGAGGATTTGTTCCTGGGAGGGAGAAAATTTAAAAAAGGTAGAGAGAACGAGAATTTAAAAACCCTGTAGACAAGAGAGTGTAGTATTAGTATAAGTAATAGTATAAGAATAGGAAAATAGATAGTACTTATTGATAGTTCCTCTACATAGTTTCCTATTGTCGTTTAGTTTGTGTTTGTACCTATGTAAGTAAGTACAGATAGATGTAAAGAGGTAATCTGTTTGAAGGAAATGCCGCATTCAGTCCTCGTTTGAGTCGTTTTCCTCCAAATTTTTCTCAACTACGTACAATCAGCCCTGTTGCCAAAAGAGAATGGGAAGAAGGCCTGAAAAGACAACTCAAAAGCGGAGCATTGGCTATTTGTATTCAAAGCCCGGCTCTTGTGCCTTGTCCTGTCCTGCGAGAATCTCATTGACTTTGCTTACATACGATTTTTCCTAGGAAACTGTGTACATACCTTTCTAGACTTGATTCTTTATAATATAACTTTTAGTCTTAGTCTTACTCCTACACAAACTATGCCCTAGTAAGTACAGATATGTTCCAGTAATTTTCTTTTAGTGTACTTAGAATAGGAGAAAGGAGCACGAAGGTCTTTTTCTATATGGTAGAGTAGTAGTAGGGCTAGTCAGGTCAGGTCCTCTGTCTTCCTTCCTTCATTTGTTCGTATCAAATAGCTGGGGGACACACAAGGCACAGAACGATGAGTAGATAGACAGAATTATAATTAGAAGACTCCTCGCCCAGTCAACTTAACTCAATTCAACTCACTTTCACATCTTTACATTCACCTCCATTCACATAAACAAACTTTCACCTTAGCTTCTCATCACATCAAGTATGGTAATTATTTATGGGATAGTGAGATTATTTATCTATTATTAATAAAAACAGTACAATAACGTAATACTAGCATTTCTCTCACAAAGCAAATAGCCAAGTAAGTAACAATATCAAGCAACTATAGCTTTAAGATTCCCCTATGCGAATTTATTTCGTCGTGATAGTAGTATGCTTAAAAGTAAAATAGAGTAAGAGGTGCGATAATAATGCCCGGAGGAATTTATTAACACCTACCAAGTAGTAAAAGACACAAATCCTATTTTCCTATCTCTAAGCGTGTAATATGTATAGTATGAAGCATGGAACATCACATTATCACATAGATACCAAATAAACTCAAACGCAACCCTCCTCTATAGCAAACATAATGCATCCAGCTCGTGGGCTAAGTAGTTAGTTGGGGTAGGAGTCAGAATCCTCCTCGAGCATTTCTTTTGCTGTGCATCAAACCCCTACCAACTTCCAAATGAGGTTGGTTACACAAAATACAGTACAACACATACAGATATAAAGTGTTGCTTATGAATTCATTAACTCCTGATGGTTAGCGATAGAATGTTGGTAAGAATTTTGTGCAGACCTTTGTATAAAAAGACATTTTGCTAAATATGGCTGAAATTTACTAGAGATAAATAGTTATATCTTGAATATATACTTTTGCTTATACATACTGTACAAAAAGACGTGTATGACAATGCCTAGGATGAAAGTGAAAGGTAAACGAAGAGGAAGTGGAATGTACACAGAGTGTAGTAAGTAGACAAGAGGTAAGCATATTATAAGTATAAGCTTAAGCTTCTTGTAAGCTTTTCAAGAGTCAGCTCAACTCAAGTCAAAGTCAACTCTCAAAAAAGCTTTCGCTCTGCTTTCACGCTCTGTTCTGTAGTGTTGTGTTATGTATGTATGTTAGTCTGTTGACTGTTGTTGAACGTGTGTGTGCTCTTGTGCTCTACAATCATAGCATAACATAACATAACACTACACGACCAAATTCTTAACACATACTTTCCCTTCGGTAATCGCGATTTGACTTGACTTGTCCGTTGCTTTGCTTGGCTTTTAGAGTATTTTGCTTTTGCTTTTGCTGCACAGCTTAGACTAGTCTGGTTCTTGACTCGACATTCACTTTCCTGTTCATATGTACATTATATTTGTATTTATCTTTATGTATATTAGCTTTAGGGATAGAAAGATAATATACAATAGACTATTATGACGGGATTAAAGAAAGAAATGGTGTTAGCAGATAATAGGATTGCAATTCGGATTAAGTAGGAATTTTGTTTGCATTTTTGTGTTTACTAGATGTTCTTTGTGTATCATTTAAAAGGAACACAAGCTTAACTTAACACGAACACCCTGCTTTCAATACATTTACCTATACTATAGGTACTTTATCTTTTTATGTTCAGTTTAAAGTTTAAGATCAATTTTTGTTTGTTACATTAAACAAAGTGTACTCCCTATTGTAAAACTTTATGTAGACATTATATGTACTTCTCAAGGTTTTCTAACCAAATATTCTTATGCACATTTTTTGTATGTATTTAAATAGAATTTAGATTGGGAAAGCTTAAATTGAAGATTTTAAGGTCCCATATCCCTTAGTTTGCTTTACAGATACGTATGTATGTTATTTTGTTGCTCCTAAAACATTCTCGATTCTGCAATATTTTCTATTATTCTTTGCTATGATTCACAATTCCCTTTGAAAGGAAATCAATGCAAATAGAATTCTTTTGTTGCTCACACAAGAGAATCTAACGGTAGAGTTGGTTTTGTGGAGTTGCCAGTTACGAGCCCATTGGACTGAAAGCCGAAAAACATTGCATTGCAGCAGTTCATTGTAATACGGAGTGAAAAGAGCAACAGTATAAAACACCAAAGAAAATAAAAACATGAAATAAACATTTACTGACAGTGAATAGAGGAAATCTACAATGTATTTGTATAATATCAGTTGAGCGGACAGAAACAGCAAGAGTATGCTATGTGAAAGGTAAAGAGACTCTTCTAGCATAATACTTTCACTTCCCACAATATATATGCTACAGTACTGCATTCCAAATGCGTTTATACGAAATAGTAAAGTAGGTGATCATGATATATTTATTATTAACTACAATGTACTTGTAGGTACTTGTAGTAGTAACTACAATGTACGATATAACTTTTGTTATCTAAATATATTGTTATTTAGTATAAAGTATAAGCATAAGCATAGCAGAAGGATTTTATTGTGTACATAGATATGAGGTTGAATGCAGAGAAAGTGAAAATGGAAAGCAAAGAGCCATCGTCATCACCATCACCACCAAAACCAAAACCAATGGAATATAGTACGTAGAAGACCAAACCAAACCAAACCACGAGTAGGGAAACGGGAAAGTGTAACGTAGCAAGAAACTCGGAACTCCATAAGCATATGAATGGACGCATGAATAGAAAGAATAATGGAGACTAAGGAAAGAATGGATGGCAGAAATATGGCTACCAGAGACCGATTTATTTTCAACAGCATCTTTTCAATTGAAGTTTGTTCAAGAGAACACTCTACTCTGTTGTACTGATGCGTGTGTGTGAGTGTGGTGTACATATGTTACTTATATCTCTATACACACTTTCATAAGGTAGGTATCCAATATAAAAGTAAATTCAATGTACGTAGGCATGTATACAAACTTTATTATATAGATTGGACACTTTAGGTACTTATATACTTTATCGTATCCAGTAGAAAATAGTTACAGTGTAGTATATCTAATAGTTATATGTAAAAGTATGTGCGTTTGTTCATACAGGAGAAAATAGCACAGTAGAGAATTGAGAAAAGTAATATCTGCTCAAGGAAAAGGAAGTGAATAGAGTAGAGGAGCCAAACCAAACCAAACCAAACCAGATCGCTTTGTATCAGCAAACTATTGTGAGATTTTTTCGTCACCTGTAGAATGGTCTCCTTTCCTTAGCTATGTGCCTTTTCTGTATATATAGACTACAGTATGTACACTACGCTTGCTTTCTCCGCTCTATTTGGCTCCTGTTCTGTTCTGTTGTGTGTTAAAACCAGAGCAAAGGAAAGGAGACGAAACCTCGTCCCAAACTATACATACATTCTTCTCTACTCCACAAACTCTCAAGGAAAGGAACAGCAAGCAACAGGAAAGTAAAATATTTGACTCCTTTAAACTCCTACGCATTGTGTTCCTTTACAGAAGGTACAGACATATATATACTTTAGATAGATTTCTATATAGTTCTAGGTATCTATGCTACATTTATATATTTACAAGGATACAACTACGTAGTTATGCCCACTACTGATACTTATAGGCACTTAAAGTGTAGCGAATCGAATAAAACTCCTGGGCGATTTCTTCAATAGTACCAGGTCGCTCCTAGTTCTAATCTCCTTTCTTACTTTCTTCAACATTGAGCTAAATATAAGTAATGCGAAGATATCTATATACTTATGTAGTTTGTTGAAAATATTATTAGCAATATCTGATTGCTTTTTACTTACACTTGTTTGCACCAAATGATGTGACCAGACGAAACCGTTAGTTGTCCCACCATATGGTTTCATGAATCTCCAAGTTCTAGAAATAATATTCTACACTACAATATATCTAACCCACAGAGATGAATATAAATAAACAGGTAGTATTATATATTTGATGGAAGAAATCGAAATATTACTAGAATTAAAAAAAGGAATAATAATTATCTTGGTTTAAGAAAGGTGTAAATATTGCAGATTGAACTTCAGCAAGTATCCATGTAAGAAAATAAGCAAAATCGCTTTGGTAAATAACAAGCAAAACTGCCAAGTGATTATAAACACTGAAGATTAAATCTAATTTCTGTGGACAAAATTACGCGTTTTACTAATTGTGGTTTCTTCTTTTTGATGCATACTGGATGCTACGCCACTAGAATAAGTACGAGTAGTTACACTGAACTGTTTCTATGTTTTGTTATCTTATGAACAAAATATACACAAAAGTCTAATCTGTATGTGATAGGATTAATGTAGAATTGATTCTTGTCCAGTTGATTCCAGCTTTTGCTTCGAATGTAATAAATCTGATTGGGGGTTGAGCTCCATCCTGCTGGCTTTAGGTAGACTGGAAACAAAGTTTGTGTGTTTGAAAGACAAATACCCAGACTTGCAATGTGTTACGTGCTAACATGCTACCTCAATGTAAGCTAAAAGAAACTAGATATTTATATGTGCATTGTATTCCTTTACATTTGTAAGTACTTAAATAGGTAGTACATATAGTCTTATAGTGGGAGGGAATGTATATTTTATAACCAATGCAGAAGACCAGTCAGAAGAAGGCTATCTAATCCTATGGTTATCTCACATTTAGGTTTGGAATCCCTTAGGGTGTGTCTGTTAATATTTCAGTTTGACTTATGGGCGAGCTGAAGGAAAATTAAAAAGGCTGCAGGTCATTATTTTCCTTTTGGAAGTTTACTGCGTTTAGCCAACAAAATACTTATACAGAGAATGTACATATTTTATATAGTAGGTAATAGAGAATAGAATACATAAAGTAGGGAAATCAACAGATATGAATTTTCGCATGTTAACATATTTGGTGAAAGTGAAATTTCATTTTCTTTTACATTTAGCCCATAAATATTATCAGTAGGGGACCTTAACTGGATTGGATGAAGGATAAATACGTATTACTTACTACATATTGTTTTAGCATAAGGCGGAAGTTTTCTGCTGTCTACAGTCTACACTACGGTATTTAGCTTAGGTTATCTATGTTACGTATGTTAGAATTTAGAATTTAGAGGATGGTGTGTGTGATGGCGGGTGAATATATTCACTTCAGTCACTAAAATATTTTATGTAGTTATTTCGGTTTGTGCAGCTGCAGCCAACGAGGAAAGGAGAAAGGAAGCCAAGCCAAACCAGCAAACGGGTGGACAACAGGAAGAAAAATGTTATTTTTTAAATATACAGACACTTTAATAACACAAACATCCTCGCCTCGTTATTTCCCTCTTGCAATATTCAAAAGGCAAGGGAAACTACGTAAATAGTCTACAGAAGCAATTGCATTGCCATTATTCTATAAAACTGTGTGAAAAATATTCGAAAAGTTTCTGGAATGCTATTTATTTCAGAAAGATTACATTTTCTCTCAACATACTTACACACTCGACACTATTCTACGTATATTTTATCCTTGGACTAAATTCATATTACATTCACTACTTTTCACTCACACTATGTATATATATGTACACATACTTTGTGAAGGTATTTAGTACCTACTGCAGTGCAGAAGAAGGACATTTTATTCTCCCGTAAAAAATTTACTTAAAACTCTCCCTTATAAATATGTACATTATAACACCAATTCTTAACAGACTTACCAAATGCAAGCAGTTTTACATAAGGTATATATTTTAATATAGCTTGTTAGCTTACTTACATTAGTACAGTTACAGCACATATATGCACATACCTAAGTTTGTCCGCTATACTGTAATGTAATGAAATGCGTGGAGTTAGGTAAAATATATTATGAGGAGGAGAGAGAATGAATGTAGGTCGGAAGAACAATTTGTATAAAATATAGACATTTATAGCCATAGCCCTGCCCACCCAATACATTGCATTAGAACGTCAAGTTGAAATAATTGTACAAGACTCATAGATTACACTGACTGCTGGAGAAAATGTTTTCTGCCGGCTGTTCCTCTTCACTCTCTCTTTCCTTAAGCTTTAGATATACCTATTACATACGTACATATACATACAACAATTTTCTAACTGTAGCTCCATTGCATAATATACTATTTAGTATTATCCTTCTCCCTTATATTGTAGTTACAAACCTAATAATATAATCTACGGAGAAAGGTACGTATTGTAAGTAAAGGAACATGGAAACTATTACAATTGCTACATTATACACACACCCCACCAAGCCAGCCACACCAAACGAAGAATCTAGTGCATAGAAGAAAGGAAGAGCTTTTGCTTGTCTGGTCCTGTCTATCTTATGTGATGTCTATCCAACAAAGCTAAAAGTAAGGAAACGGACCAAACCAAAGAAAAACTATGAAGACAGAACACACAGAGACAGAAATACAGATCCAGTCAAGCACTATCCCTATACATTACTGTATTACTTATAGTTTTGTATTTATATACATATTATGGTGCACTGTGTGTATTATTCTACTAGATATTACTTACCACTAGAGTATTTGTAACTATGCATGTGTATATGAGACATAGAAAATAGAAGCCAATCCAAAATCCATGGGAGTAATAGTACATAGGAAGTGTATGCGAGAGAACTGGATTTTTGTCGAGAGTAGCATTCCTGGATTTGGGATTCTTTGAAAAAAGCTGCGCCTCATCAAATTGTCATCATAAGTCAGACCATTTGCTTTCCCTTCTTTCTCTTCGCTCTCTCCTTCACTCTTTGAATTACTGCACACATTACATTGCATGTTACACACGTTAGTCTACTCTACAGCTACTAGACACTCTCCTAAAGAAATAGAAATAGCCATCGGCAAGGCAAGCCAAGCCAGAATGAAAAGGAAATGTTATCTGTAGTGTCTGTCTATGTGTGCAATGTGTATGTACTAGTGAGTAAGTAATGTATATTTGTAGTGTATGTATTTGTAGAAGTAGCTAAACATTGGATTGCATGGGACTGCATTGTATTACACATTAGAGCATAACAGCACATTACATTACATTCCGAACTGACAGCTGAGCAAAGCCCACACATAAATACCTACAAGAAAGGAAACTTTCACTTTTCTGTAATGGCAATAGCAATGTTCTTTTTGGCCCAACCGATATACGAGAATGGCTTCTGTAATAAGATTGTCTGTTTTTCTGTCTGTCCGAGCAAAATATGACTAATTAATAATATTTAGGAATAATATACGTACAGTCCGGATTTTCTAAGATTAAAACGACCTCGTGATTATTTAGATTAATCGTAATTATTATTTAAGCTGAAGTACATTTACACAATCTATTCTACTTTATTCACATAATTTATTTACAAATTATTTAAATTATGGAACGGATAGCAAGCTGCGAATAATTATTTCTTTTGAATTCTATATATAGGTAGTTGGTCAAACAATTAAAACATGAGCTTTACATATATATCAAAGACAATTAAATACCAAAAGCTTAGAAAAGCGGAAATTCCATTTTCGTCAAAATAAGTTGGAGTCCTCGAGAGGTCTTTCTGTAACTACTTGCGATTAGTTTTTATATTTCCCATAATATGCTATGTACATATGAATGTATGCTTACAATAAGCAATATCTGTATTATAACTGTTTTGCTTTGCTTTGATTTGGCTGACAGACTATAACATATGTGTACTTATCTATAATATAAATATAACGTGTAATGTACAATAACAAAGTTTCTCTGTTGCTTGTCATATCATCGTATCGTAGTTGTACTATGTATACAGTAGTGCTTAAGAAGACTTTCACTCTGTGCCGAAACTGGGGAATATTAGTAGTACATGCTCCCAACTATCGCAACGTGGTCAGTTATTTTTAGCTTCTGGTCATTTGATTGAAATGGGAACCTGATGGACAGACGTTATGAGTTTGCTAATGCACGAAGTAAGCAAAGTAAAGTGAGGCAAAAAGGAAGGAATGAAAAACTGACTTTGAAGCAGACGTATTTATTTCATGTTATTTTTGTAGTGGAAGGTTTGCTCTATTGTAGTCAGCTAAAATATTTTGGTGAAACGAAGTAAGTAAAGTAAAGTAAAGTAAAAGGAAGCAGTTGTATTTGTATAGGGAGAAAGAAGGGTCACAGTCGTCAGAGGTCAATTTTAGGGAGAGATCTGAAAGCTATCTCATTTGTCATTTCTATCTGTTCTCTATGTATATATGGACTGCCTGCCATCCCATTTCTCTCCAGTTACTTTCCTATTCTAACTCTATTCCATTTTATTCCATTCTATTCTTGTCTTCCTTGACTTTGCTTTGCTCTGCTCTAGTGCATTGCATTTCATTGCATGGACTATGGAGATGGAGATCGAGAAGAAGACGGGAAGGCAGCAGTTGACTTGACTTCGCTTGCCCTTCGCTCACTTGCCTTTCATTCCTTGTCCCTAATGCGTTTCTGAATGCGTGCTACTCTCTACTGAATAGACTTGGACGGACTACTCGCCTTTCCATTAAAACTCAGACTGGAACTAGCTTGGACTACTGACTGACTCAACTTAGCTGAACTCTGGCTTGCTTGGCTAGATCTAGATCTGGATTCGACTGTGTAGTGTATCAACATCTTGACTCAGTATCTAACTTTTTTACTCAAACTCCAACCAACACCACATCACATTCGTAAACGATTAAAAGAGAAACAGTGAAACGACAAAAAATAATAACAACTACTTAACGTAACAATGTATTACTATACGGTATGCAGAAAGAAATATTTTTACATGCCTGGAGACAATACGGCTCATTATTTTATAACTTGCAGAGAAGATCTGATAAGATGAATTATTTTATAAGCCATAATAATAACATTTTATTAATGTTCACTGCTTTTCACAACGAAAAGATGTCACAAAGACACAGTATTCAGTAGCGATTAGCGTACAATGTCCGTGCACCATCGTAAATCGTAATGCACTACAATACAGTAAATAGCATAATAATTATTCCACCATTATTGCACTAAATGCGAACGAAAACAGTTACTAAATATGTCATGAAGCTTTAATTGTACGAAAGGCCCTAATTAAATATAATATCGGCTTAGAGCATCGTTATAAATATTTTATAGTAATAATTTATATATACTTATTTGTATAAGATTAGGTTGATTGTTCGTCGCAATTAAGTTATGTCCATTACTATGAACGACGAGTTAGTTGAGATGAGTGTGTGGTACGTACAGCTAGTACATACGTATGTTTTTTACGTAATATGTAATTCTCCTTTAAACCAGAGCAAATTAATTTATTAATGTAATGTGTCTGCTCGCTCACTATCACTACAAATTGATTTTCAAGTGCATTTGCATTAACGAAGTTGACTTCGTTAGACATTGAAGTTAGTTGTGTATATTTATTTCCCAGTCTTATAGTCTCATCCCATCTTTATCAATAATTCTCCGTATGTGCGTGTTGGAGAGGGAGTGGGTGGATTTGGATGTGAGCTTGGAGTCCATTGTGATGTGGATCAGTCTGATGCTGGATTCTAGATGGATGTCAGAAAGAAAGAATGAAAGAATATCCTGTAATAGAGAGAGAGAGAGAGAGTATAGTGGAAGTAACGTAGTATTGCAATGGAGATGCATACCTAACATAGCATACACACATTTAATACATATATTATGTATGTAGTAAGTGAAATGCACACACTATCATATACATATGTTGCAGGCATTAAGCAAAATCCGGCATTAACGTTAACGCCTAGGCAATAAGCAAAATTTTCCCCAAATTGCAGTTTTTGTCCATAAATGAGTATTAGCATGAAATTTCTTCATATTGAATTTATCAGTCTGATAGAGCAATTAACGGAGATTCCAAAAAGTGCTACCTCAACAATTTGTGATTATAAATGCCCA
>JAQFYC010000642.1:0-50624 GCA_034694165.1 Tomocerus mixtus
TAAATTATCCATATAAGTCTATCTCTATCTCCCGTTTTTAATTTAAATGAATGATTCGACATCATTTTATCTCGACTCTTTTGCTCCCCATCATCTTTTGCTTCTTATGACCATAAACATGTAATTTAAAATTCCTATCTTTTGTATAATCTAGTACTTGTCATTATTTGTATACTTCAAAAGACGATGCAATAATGCAAAGCCGCTCATTTTTTACATTTTTTTAATGTGTCCATTGGTATTTTCGATGAACTAGTCGTTTCTCATATTGTCATATTTATTTAACTAACCCACCTAATTAAAAACAATCAAATTCCACTATTTATTTTTCAAAAAAGTGGCTTACCTACATATGTAGAGCACCGCTAAATGACTATCACTATATTAATGCATACTTATTTACGTATTTTAAGTATACAATGTGTATTGTCATGGGGAGCAAAATATGCTAGAGAACAAAAAAGTCGGGAGCAAATGAGGCGGGAGCAAAATAGGCTGGGGTCAAAATAGTCGGGGATCAAAGGATGCGAAACCTAAATGAATGGCTATAAAATTTGTTCCAATTAAACCCGCATAGTAATGACGCCCAATTAGTGCTACATAAGAATCAGGTTTCCATTTATTTGTCATTAGGAAACAATTGCTTATGGCATGGCAATTGATAATAAGTAATACCATAGGTTCAAGCCGTATAAGGTGTCGCATATCATAATTATCTAAGCGGCGTCGTGGCGTCAGATAAGCAGACAAATAATTTGTTGACATGTTCAATCACAATATGTCTGTCAATTAATTAATTAAATACAATAATAGTGAATATTTAGCAACATACATCTATTTATGTAGATATAGCAGGGCAAAGCGAGAGTAAAGTGTCTAACATATATACCTATTATAGTTGTACATTTTAATTAACACCCATTATTGCATTAACAGCATCATGAATACCTACATTAGTAGGTGCAGTACATATACCCATTAAAAGTGATGTCATTGAGAAACTAAAATTTCATAAACTGTTACAAATATACTGATGATGTCATCCTGTTTTTGCACAGGATCTGTTTTATTCATTGTTTAGGTATCCACTATGACTATAATATGCTACTACATTTTATATACATTTGCATGACGACAGCTTATCAATATATTTTGATAGAATTTGGTCCTCGAATAATATTTCTTTTGCAGAAAATTATGCATTTCCTTCACACAATTTCTGAAGACTTATAATTCAGTTTTGAGCAGAAGACTATTTTTATGACAAATTTTATGCTCAAATAATTTTCACTAAAGAACTTCAAAAAAGACTAAGTAATCGCAAGCTAAACATGTTATTTCCCATTTACAATATTATAATACACTAATTTCCGTTCCACCAGAGTAATAACTACTTATGTACACAATGTAAATAACAAAGCAGGATAATTTCATCCATAGTCCACAAGATTACTTTTTACATCTACTATATAGTTGTATTTACGTACATGTATACTTATATAACCAGACTATGTTACACTTTGACAAGAGGTTTATTATGAGATCCTTTTGTAGTCCTAATAGTCTAAATAACATAAGTGTCATACATTATACCTGATATTTTTATTTTTGTTCATTTTATTTATTCTTTCTAGCTGTTCATTTATATTTTTGGCAGTCGATTGTCAATTTTTCACTTGCAAAAAGAGAGTAAAGAATAAATAAATAATAAGCCGAGACAGAGTTACAATTCAAATCAGTTTTCTATCCTCAGAATACAAATAAAAGAATCATAAGGTGGTATGTACTTTGGGGCCTAAATTCAATTAGATTACTGCATACTGTTGCAAGTTATGTATAGAAGAAGCCATTCAAAATTCAATAGTTAGGTATCGTTAGCAGCCACATCTACTAACTACTTACTATTGTGTGTTGCCTATTGCCTTGTGAGGGAATTGAATGAGTAATGCATAAGCAACTCATTTGCTCAGCTCATTCCTTCTTGATCTCATCTCTGAGTCCAATCCAATGCCATGCAAATCCAACATCCAAACAACATTCGTACAATCACAATCAGTCACTCATTCACTCACTCGAGTTGAAGTTGAAGACATAGGCTGTAGTAGACTTATAGAAAAGGAGGATAAAAAGTTAGTCCGCCGTGAGTCACTGAGTCTGCACAGTTTAGTTACGATAAGTGAGTCTGAATAAGTGTGCCACAAATCAACGCTACTTTGGTTTTCTTTCCTTGAGTTTTGCCAACTTGTGAGTTGAAAATGATCTAGCCAAAAAATGGGTTATTTGATTTGGTGGGCAGTAGGTTAAGAGTCTAAGAGTATACGTGTTTGCAGAAAAAGAACGGCACCAGAAGAGTCACTGACTTGAGAAACATGTATAAAGTCAGTTGAGCTATATATTTTATTTAATTGCGTGATGTTGGCTCTTCATCCTAAGTTTCTCCAATCGCCTATCCTTGAATAAATAAATGTTACATAATAAAACAAGAAGTCTAGTCAGCTTCTTTTATGTACAAGATTAAGGCAAGCCGTCAAGGAAAGAAAAGAAAAGTTACCGTTATGTACATAAATAATTAAATACATTTACTATTTACCATGAACAAACAGTTGAAAGTTTTCCTTTAATAATTAATGCAGACGGAAGGAAAGAAAGCGGAGATACAAAGGATACAGCGAGAAATTCCAAGTGCTACAAGCAACTCAAAACTTGCATTCATAATCATAACACTAAAAGGTCAGTTCAGCATTATAAAATCTCAATTATCTTTCTATTTTCTTGTTCTCTATGAAATACGAAAAGTGGCTGTTTTGTGTTATTCTCTTTCTTTCTTTGTGGTTTCGTGGTTTTTGCTGTACTTTGGTATAATTATGTATATTAACCTTTTCTACTTAGTGCTATGCTAACTCATAAACGCGCTTTGCATTCTATTTTATTGCACATAAAAGAATGTGGTGATATTACGTAGATATAAGTATGTAGTGTTTGTCAACTATTATCGTGCCAAACACCTTTGTTTATACGGGTTGGTGCTAATTGTTAATAGTTAGACAGCACGAGTGAAATTGCCTTTTAGTTAATTAGCATATTTTTGCTTGAGAATTTTGCATGGAAGTTATTTTGTCGCACTCTTTGCCTTGCCATACATTTTATATTGCACACTATGTATAGTAGAGCTGAGCTTCAAACGCCTATGCATGTCTGCTACTGACGTAGACGCATAGCATATAGCAAACATAATTTAATTCTGTGTGGGCTAAATTATTACATGAAAGAGATTTTGGGGTTGAAGTGTATGATCGCCTAATGTGATATTTTCCATCTTCATCTCACTACTTTACTAGATTACACATATTAAGTTTAAGTAACCTTCCATTTCTCTGGTGTAGAGTGCAAGCAAACGTAGTCTGTGTAGCCTATATATTTTACACCACGGAAAAGTCTGATTCCCGTCTGTAATAAGTACATATGTATATTCCTCCTCTTTTCTATAGTTTTATCTACATATTATCTATCTTTATCATGTGAATCTAAATATTATTTGAAGACGGGAAAATAATTTACACTCTCCAGGAAGTTCACATCTCTGACTTAATGTAAATATCTCTTAATATCTTCATTCCATCCATTCGGTGTATATCGGCAATCGGCACAAATGGCTAATGCTGTGCTTCCTTATTCCTTATTATCTGTAGTAAAACCTAAACTGCTTCATATAGAGTTTTATGCGTAAACTACATAAATATGTTATACAGTAGGGCTTTAGTAACTTTATCTTTGTATGTGTGCATCTTGTCAATTTGAAGACTTCACGCCTGCTAAGCTCTCTTATTTTCATTAGAAATATTATTGGATTGACGAGTACAGATGAAATGTTTGTGTATAGCGTTTAGCACTGAAATGCCAACAGTGCTTACAGATAATTCAAATATTCTATTCCTATATATCCACACGTTACTATCTGTACTCTGTACTGCAAATATGCATACTTTTATTACTGTGGATACCCTTTTTTATGACCATACCTATAAGCTCACTGTATAGGTAACTATTATTGCAAAAGTTGACATAATAAATTTAAGTGTCGTACTTAATATTATTTGCATACTATATTTTATAGACCCATAATTTTGTGAATGATTTTCTGATCATATTAAGGAATGAATGTAGGTTGTAATAAAATGTATGTATTCTATAGCGCTCTATACATGTATGGATATAATTAGGAGTTCTCTGTTCATAGTTCATACTGTCGAAAATTATCTGTCGGAGGAAACACAAGGCAGAAGCGGTAGTGGTTTTGTAGAAACTCCTTTTTGTTTTCGTGAAATTGTGTCTAATATGTAAAACTGAGAGCGTTGACTCACGCAACGCAAAGCATTATCATTACTTGTCCTTCTCTAACACTACGTTTAACTTTCATTTCGGTGTAGAATTGGAAAATAGTAATCTATATAGATACATACATGTTACCCTTATGGATCATCATCATGGATATATTTATAGCGGCAGTAGTTGAGAAAATGTAGTAGGTAGTAGTAGTGGTGCAAATAATATTAGATTATACGAGAAGATACCAGGGTACAAGACCACTGCCACGCCACAGGCAGGGTGATAAAGACGGTGATGATATCTTTAAAGAGCAGAGAAAGATAGCTACTGTTGTAACTTGGCTTTAGGAGCATATATATGTAGATGTATTACGTAAAGTCTTAAATAAACACCAGCTCTCAAATGGAAGACTAGACTATTTAGGTATTATATAGTAGATAGATAGTACGAGGAAATTCAATTACTTACAGTCGTCTGATATTTTGTCCCTATATACTCTTCAAGGATTGTTGGAAAACAAATCCACTTAATTACTTTGTGAATACACAGAATTAGTAGTGAAGATTTTGAATGATCCATCACAATGCAAAAGTTGAAGAAAGACTTTTTTTTCAAAGATTTCATTTCGGTCTTTACGGTATACACAGTATTTAGGTTTTGAAGGAGGTGAGTGGGAGTTAGCTTTATATCTTTGTGGAAATGACTGAGAAGGAGACGGGAAATTGGAATTCTCAAAATGTTACCAAGTCTTGAATTAAAAACACATTTGTATAAAACGTGTATGAGCACCGTTCCCGGTTCAACAGTAATAAATCATAATTTACATAACAATATCAAGAAATGCTCACATGCTATATTAAACTCACTTCCACACATTACTATACACTAGGATAGAAAATTTGTACTGAGTACAAAACAAATATATTTTTAAATAGGGCTATAAATTTTTAAAACATACATGCTAAATCGGATCCAATGTGTGTACTACTAGTACTACTATGGAACTAAAATGTAGAACACGGTAGAAGATATGTTCCTACATCTTATGATGATACATTTGAGAAACAGAGAAACATTAGGTAACCCATTTCGGGAGATATTTAATAATGGAAGCCTAGAGTTCCTCTGAAAGTAGACCTGCTCTTCCGGGGTTCAAGTCGCGTAGAAATGATGTAGTATTTGGGATATTGTAATTCAATTTTGAAGATGAAACAGTTGAAGCATAAAGATCAAAGCCAAAATCACAGAGAGAGTTATATTACATATTAGGTTAGCTAACCTGGCTGTAAGTATTTTTATTGATATTGATCATGCATTCGCACTTTGGGCATGCTCCAGATGATAATAATGTAACAAGACATCCAAATAATTTATGCATTTATTAAACTCTTTGCAATAAACCGTGGTAAACGTTGAGCTTGTATTATATAAATTCCTTAATTAAATAAATTATAAATTTAAAATTATCTTGTATTAAATTTTATATATATAAAAATGAGCTTGCATTGTCAAATTTTAGAGGTAATTGTTGATCATGGTGATAGTCATGTTGGTTGCGGTCGAATTCTCATGAATTCACAATCATGGCGCTCTGGGTCTGGGATAAATTAATATTTATAGATGTATTGCGGATGCCAAAATCTTTTAAAATGTTGCAATTTCAAAATTTTGTGGGCGTGTTCATAACTTAAGGCCGATTGACCCCATTTTTCAATGATATTTTCGGAGGAACCTCAATGACTCAATAGGCGACCCTGAAAAGTCGTTGAAGGCTGAAAATTGGAAGTCGAGATCTCACACTGTTTTTGAGTTATGGCGTAATCGGACAGACAGTCAAACAGACACAGCATCCACATAAAGGAGTCAAGCTCTTTAATAATTATAATATTTCTATTGAATTTTTTCAAACATGGGAATTTTTTTACAGCAAGGGCTGCGTTCAAAAAGTTGAACAACTTCTGAATTTAAGTCACTAAAAATATTACGCATTATCACGTAAATATATTTCTCCCTTACTTCTGTACGGACCCATGCAATCCAATATTTATGTAATTAAAATACAATATAGATTGTCTGGACTGATTAATTGTGCTTTTTACTAACTTTTGCCATAAAATTCCATTCGTCACTTTCTGGACAACATACATTGAGCATAATATTTGGTTTCCTCGGGTAGGAAATAGAGACAATGCGCAATGATGTAAAGTGGAGAAGGTGTGTAATTTGAGTAAATAGCTCAAGCTTGGCTTTAGTTTACACAACAATGATTTACTAAAGTGTCATAGTTGCTGTATCATGTCTTTATAAAACTATAAATACTTATTTGGTGGATTGGAACTCATTGTCAGTCCGGAAAATGTAGGTATATTAGTTTGCTTTCTCCAAACTTATTAGCAACTGTATCCAAATATAACAAATGGTAAAGCACCATTCAATGTCAACTCTGAACTTTAACTTCTACAGATACTCTATTAAGTGAAACGCTCTGAAAATATAAGCAAAGTTTCTATTTTTACATATAGCCTCGATCACGGAACGAATTACGATATTTTATGTGTACGTGTTTATCTACTATTCGACTACTAACTACCATTAGGGAAAGAATAGGAAACAATATTTATATCTCTGTATTTTAACCTTCACAAATCTCCTAACTGTACATATATATTTGTAAGGTAATCTAATTTAGAGGAAAGCTGTATAAAAAAGTTCTTTGTATTTATGAGTAGGATAAAATTTGTGAATTCTAGTTGCTGACTTTCTTTTGCCTGTTCTTTTATTTGTGTTTTATATGTTTGCAATGTAGCTTTGAAAGACTTTGCTGTAGGTAATAGTAACTGGTAAACTTTCATTAATCTTAAGTCAACTTTAACTCACATCATCACAAACAAGTCACCACAAACCAAGGACTTTGTCTATAGCGTAATCCTGACATAGCACTGGTATAACGTAATGTATAAGAGGTAAGCGTTAACCTCTACTCTTTCTTGCAAACAACGAACAAACGAAACCCAAAACCCTCTCGTTAGAGTTGGAGATGAGAAGAGAGTGAGAATCGTGGTAAAGGAAACAAACGGTAAAAGTTAGAGACGTTGTAATAACAATGTAGTGCTACTCCTGTCTATATAGCAGTTTCATATTATGTTAGTATGCTCATACCACACTGAACAAACCCAATATGTAAAGGAAGGCAAGCAAAAGTAAAGATCTGAATCTATCTAGAATATAAATTTTCTGCCTACATTGCTAGTACAGATATACCATAGAATAAGAATAACTTTAGAATTGGTTGGTTGGTTGGTTGGTCTGATCCACATTATTTGTATGCTGTCTATTCTATGGCATGGCAGCATACTACATGCCAATAAATATTGGGACGTGTTAGCGTTTCTATTGAAATTTAAGTTGGTGGTAGAATTAAATTTAAAGAATAGTAATAGAACAAGAATATTTCCTGAGTATAGGACCATATTCGTTGATTTTAATGATAAATTTTGTGTTTCTTCTGTAACGTAAGCTAAGTTACTAATTTCCAGTACAAGTACAGTACATTCAGTTTAGTCCGGAATTTTTAAATAAAAATTCGTTGATTTATGGGACAAAAATATACTGAATTCCTGAATGAACCGACATAGGTGTTAATAAATTTAAGTATAACATGGAAAGTACATGAAGAAATTACACCCCAGTTGAATAATGGAAGAGGGAATTATTAGTGGATTAAATCCTTCAAGTCTGTATAGATTGACTCATAAAACGCTAACATAAGTATACCACCAGCATAAGTAATGATGATCTGTAGGTACATAAGTTTCAGGAAATCAGCGTAATCAGGCATTGCGTGTAATGCCTATGCAGTAAGCATGATGCCTGGTTACGCTAATTACCTGCAACAAATATATTATTATGTGCTTAATGACTCTTTCCTTAACTTTCCTTGCCTTGACTATTGGCTTGCATTACATTATATTAGGACGCTGCTTCATCCAGTTTTAGTTTTTGTTGGCATGACTGGGCCTGGGCTTTGCTACGGTTTGCTACTATTGTATGGCTATGTAGGTGAACGTGAATTGGATCCTATTGGGAGTCCGTGGTGCCCACATATCTGCACATCCATTTATATATATTATGGCATTGTGGCATGGCATGCCACTCTCCTTATCGCACTTTTAGTTCCCATTCCTAACTTCTTATGCTTTTACTTTTACACTTTCTGAAGGAACGAAAAGGTAGATTCCTTTGGACGAGAGACGAGAAAGACTGCTAAGTCATATACTATACACGTACATAAGAAAATAGTCAAACAAGGTTTACTACTGCCTACTACATTGGTTTGTAATACAGAATACAGAAAGTTGTATTACTATAAAAAGGCATAGAGGTTAGGTAATCGTGTGAGGAGTATCTAAATAAAATGGTATAGTGTGTATATTTGGAACTGAGGTACCTATTCTATTCTCTGAGTAGTAAAGAGAGTAAGTTTGAGCTGAGGCTGTATTAAGCATGTAGGAGGAAAGGAAGTGGGTAACTGTTCTTTTTGGTCCAACCAAATGGTAGTCGTCGCTTGGATGTCGTCCCGTCCATCCAAGTTTTCCTTTCCTGGTTTGTTCTTCAGCGTTTTTCCTTTGCTCTGCTTACTTTTACTCTATGTGGTACATAAGAGCTTTCCCAGACGTATATAAAATATATGTAATATATAGTTTTCCTATGATATAGTAAACATACATAATAATATAATATTATACTGTACATAAACGTCCTACTATGTAGGTTAGGTAGCTAATGGTATATCTATTCTGTAGTTAAGTTACGTTATGTTACTTAGATGCTACACTATAAAAATCAATTCTTCGATTTTAGTTGCTTACAGCTTAAACTCTTAAAGAAAATATTCTTGTAGCTCCTTTGAGTCTCTCTGTGACTTTTTCTTCTTCATCGTCGACATATATTTACACTAACTGCACTGTATTGCAATCCGGTGCTTTAAATAAGATTTTCCGTTTGCTCTTTCTTTCTTTCTTTCCTCTTAAACTAACTTAGACCCGTTTTCTACTTCTTCATCGGCAACCCTGAATTATTGTTTGTATGAAAGCTAGGCCATGCTTAGTTCTGTGAGAAGACTTTTCTTTGTGTTTGGTTTCGTCTAGCAATTTACAATCCAAAGGCTAAACCTACTTGTATTTATTTGTATGTAGTTCCATAGTAAATAAGCTGCTAACAGCTTTCAGAGGTAAGTAAATAAGTGTATAGAGACCACTAGAGCCGTAAACAAATCCTACTTTGCAACTGAACCTGAATTTATGTTGTGGGTGAAGCTAAGTTATGTTGAGGCTTATAGGATTTCTCGAAAACATTCCATATTCCACTCCACAGTAGTCCACTTGACAACAAAGTACCTTCTTATTCGAAAGTTACAGATTTTTTTAACTGGTTTAAGATTACGCCCAATATAAAACTTTTGAAAGTCGGGTACTAATTCTCCAAGAAAACATTTTTGAAACATGCTTTTGAAAACACTTCCGTAAATCCATTTACGGCTTTATAATTCATATACTGTTGATTTATTTATCCTGATGAATTTTTGCACTTTTTATAGCAATCTTAAAACTCCGAATTCATCTATCAATTTTATTCATACTTCATTCACTCGCCCATTTTTCAGCCGTGCAGTATACAGAAGCAGTGTATCTTTTTTATTGTCTAATGTGTGTTTACTTAGAATGCATGGGATTCTGACTCCAGATTCCTCGTTTGACGTGAAGCTGACTGATTGTAGTTTCTACAGATGCAGATTACATGACACATTTCCTTTCCTTCAACTTCGTACTCCTCTCTTGTCACAAAGACAGGAGTTTATATCGTACTGCTTAGCTTTGAAACCTTAATATGTATAACTGCGTATATAGCCACTATTTAGCAAGTATTTCTGCTGAAAGTTCACAATATTTTAAGGGTATCTAAATAAATAGATAGCAATCTCTACAGGAAAGGTTTCCCAAATCTGGCAAATGCAATACAAAGAGCAGCTGCATTCATTCGATGACTTTCCTTTGGAATTTTCACCACAAATATTGAATGCAGGCTTTATTTTTGTATAAATATATGTGTCAACACAAAGAATGTTTATATTCGGTCACGTACGTATTGTTAAGGACAGAAAAATACACCAACTACCCACAAATCCTGTCAAATGCATTAATAAAACAACATTCCTCGACAATTCTGACATTTCTTTATGTATTACAGCTATTCCATTTTCCAGTGTCCAATCATGTAGCTTACGACTTCATCAAAGCAAAGGCCCCGACATATTATATAATAACGCAGCATTTTAAAACAATATTGGTATGATTGTCGTAAAGGAGTATAACTTGTAAAATTAATATGTATTGAAGTACTACAAATATTCAAGGGATATATTATTGTAAAAATATCTACACACTCCAACCTTTTGTATTTTTATACAAAATGAAAATTGCAAATGCAAAAGTTTTCACAATTTTTGTTTTAATAATTTACTTAATTTAGGATTTTATTTAATTAAAATTAGATAATAATTTACAGTACAATAGCAAGAGCAAGAACTTCCCTTGTCATACAATTTTGCACAGTTACATATATTACATACAAGCTGTAAGAATGTAGCGAATGAAGTGATAAGACATTTTTGTGATCTCAAACACAGATGATGACATCATTTGCCAGGAATTTGCTAATTTACGAGGTTGAACATTTTATTTATCTTGCTCTAGTTCACTTTTACAGTCCAAAATACCTATTTGCTGAGTAACCTGACCTACTATATGTATTATTGCTACTGCTTGGTAGGCAAGGCACCCACCTCCGTGTTTACAAAATCTGCATGTGCTATAAGGTACAACTATTACACATGAGCCACAAGATACGAGGCGTCCCTCTGAGCTCTTCATATCAGTAGTTCCGTAGTTTTCAGTAATCAACTTATGGAATCGTAATATCTCGACTAGACAGGTCAGGACAGCAATGAAAATTGGTTATGCATGCTGGGTTTCCATTCTACTTTGAGCTATAATAACAAATAAGTACATACTTACACATCACAAATTATACAAAAAATATATTTGAGCTACTATGTAAATGTGGATAGTACAATAGTTACATAAATATGTACTTTAGTTATATTTAGTTTTGTACAGTTGTATTTAACCCATGGAGTCTACTGAGATAACCGCATTTGAATATTATCACGACGATTAGCCCAGACAAACACATTAATTTAATGCTTTTACTCTCGTTGTTGAGGTACGTGGATGCATATCATACGAGTTGTATAATAAGTAAGATTGTAAGGTTGCCGCAGTTCTCTCTAACAAAAGTAGAACGTAATGGAAAAGGGATCTTATGGGATAATGTTTAAAACATTAAGGAAACAAATTGTGACTCTCTTGAGTATTCCAAATTCAGCCTTTTTGTTCCTGTCCCACAAATCAATGAAGAAAGCTTGAAATAGCTTAAAAATTCCTTTATGTTGAGAAAAAAGTTTCCAATCTTGAACTGAACTACTTTATTTTTTATTTTGTCATTCGAAATGAACTCCATTTCTCCGTGCACCTGAGACTTATGGATTTCTTACATTTCAATGAAGCCGAGATTACCTTCCTCTAGTAATATATGTAAAAATACCCCAAAAATTTGAAATAGCACTAATGTTGAAATGCAATCTCAGTATTTATGCTTACGAATAGTTATATTCGACTCTACTTCACTTTAACATAGTAAACTATTTATTTGGAAATTGTTATACAGAATTATTATGAAATTAATTACTAAAATTAGGAAATGAGACTATTCTTACGCAACGAATGCCAGATGCCACTATTGTTATGATTATGAGCAATACAATTAACTGTTATTTCGACGCAGTGGATTTACAATTTTAGAGAAATTGAAAATGTCATAAATACGTCATATTGTATAGGACATAATCTAGGCGTCTTCTTCTGTTCATATTCTCATATTGTGAGACACTGTTATGGCTTTTATTATAAACTTTCAGTTACAGAAGTAGAGAGGTACTACACGTCTGAATGTTTCAATTTCGGAGAGTAAACTTCAGCAAATAATTTAATTTTGTTACAGATGTTTGTGGCTTTTACTAAAACTTGCTGGAAAGTTGTTACAGTTGTGGACAATTTTCATTTGCTCTTGCGAACTCTAGTGAGATAGAAAGTTTGAGAATGACTAATTATAAATTATAATGGCCATATAAAATGATTTACCATTCCTGTGACAGTAATAGTTGCATGGAAAATACTTATTTAACTTATGACATAGGCAGCAAAATTAAATAGTAGTTTGCCATAATATAGAATTCATTAAAGCCATAATAAAACTTGCTTGGTTAATTATTGCAGCGTGTTAATTTTTGGCGTTAGATCGTTATTCGGTAGACATGGGCTGAAAACTTGAAAAATACTTTTCAATTGTAAAAGCCTGGATACCTGTAACACAAGGTAAAGTAATTTCAAGCTATCAGGATCTAAGGTGTTCATTAATTTTCTGCTACTCTTGGCCATTGTTAATAATAATGAAAAATAGGATGTTAAGTATAATTATTTTTATTTAAGTTTCTAGTATCTTGAAGTATATATGAAGGAAGCTTAGATATGGGATAAATTCTAGTGGGTATGTTGATTAGGATTAGCAGCAAGAGAAGTTGAGAACAATCCAATTTCATTTGGCTATTTTACGGTGCTGCATACATTTTGTAATTTTCCTGAGCCTTGTATTTTCTGGTCTACTATCATTAAAGTGTGTTGAAGATGCACCTAGACCTACCTACACTACAAACCCATTAGAGACGCAAAATAGGTAATTATGGCAATTCTCGGTGACAATAGTGAAAGCGAATCCAATTTCCAGTGAAAGGTGGTTAGGTTGCAATTGCATACTTTGAGCTAATTAACTGCTGCGGTCCAATGAAATCTCTGGTGTTGAAGTGTTGGAAGTTGGAGTACATTAACACCTTTACCAACAAGAATACTTTGACAATGCATTTACACTTTACACTGTTTAATATCAGTATAGAAATACTTCTACGACTCTTTTATTAAGGAATCCAAATATTTTCTAGTCGCTAGTTTTACAATTACGTATTACGTACTCAATTGTAAAAAACATCTATCGAAGTATAGATAAATATGTAAAAGGTTACAGAAAACTAATCGCTACTAGCCGAACAGTTTCTTAGGCGACTTCTTAACTGCCTTAAGTATATTTTTTCCTTAGAAAATATGTACATATCAGTAATTGAAGGCAGCAATGTATAATATTCAATGTAAATGCCGACTTTAACTGCCCGGTATGGGAAATAGACTGTATAATTTTTCTGATAAAATTGCTTATGCAAATCTACAAATCTACAATAGTTTCACACATAGTACATATATCCATAAACTACATGATAATAAGGGTATTCCGAATAGTATAAATACTATGCTCCTCTTCTATTTATGTGTTAATACAAATCCCTCAAGGGCTAGAAAATTCAATCGTCGCAAATTGACAGAATTTCTTCTTAATGGTGCAGATTTTAGGATTTATGCTGTACGGCATGTGGTATTTATGCCATTCTTGCTCTATGGCACTATGACATACAAATATGACTCAGATGATCGGCATCGGCAAATTGAGTAATTTGATCTACATTTATTTTCGACGCCGTGAATATGATTGAGAACGAATTCAATGTTGAGACGGTTGAGACGCTAAAGAAAGGAGTCTACTACCCTCGGATATTATAATACAGTGAGTCTTACCATTTTTTACGGTTTCGAATTCAAAAAATTCTGAGAGATTGGGAATGTAGTTGTGAGAAGAGCATCAATTCTTTGCCAGAAATAATAATATTCAAATTAAGAGATTACATTACATTTTGAAACATTGGAATTTCATGATGCAATATAATCTACCTTTCTTTCTATAAATCCATCGAAACCATATCCGTCTTGGCAAGAAAGATTTTCTAAAAGTTTCTTGTCTATTTAGCTTTGAACCTCAACTTCCGTGTTTGTAAAGTACACCTTTGCAAACGGAGATGTAGTACATTAGGACTTATAGGACATATCTTTAGGCTGTTACATATCTCAACAGTACATACCTACTTATGTATAGTAGTCCCAACAGTAATGAAATAAGCTTACGACTATACGACCCCAACGAAATACCTACAAGATGAAAAGAATTGCAAAAATGGGGGACTCGATAATGTGTATATATCTTTTGCTCTGTTTGGCTATGGCTACTCAAATTACGTGTCTACAGCCTTAAGTTGAATACTTATTGGATTGGACTTTTTGAAAAGTGTTAGTGGCCTTGTTTGCAAACATGTTCAGGGAAGCATACAGATATCTGTCATGGAAAGAGAATTACGAGTTTGCAGACTTTTCCCTCGTTCACAGTTTAGGTTTATAATTTAGTTTGCTTTCAGTCAGTAGTAGTTGTTCGATCCGTTTTCACTTCACTAATGTTTTTCCTCAACACAACTTTGTTCTTGTATCAGGTATCTTCTTACTACTAGTTACATAATAATAGATATACCTTACAGAGCTACTACTTTACACTATATACAAATATGCAGCTCAATATCTTTAATACAAAGTTTACACTAGCTACACTATACTAGCTGCTAGGTAGTTAGGTAGTTGTAGTAGTGTTAGCACAAGTGCTAATGTCGATTGTAAGTGTATAGTAGTTAGCAACTTACAAACATGTGCAAACAACGCGAAGCGAAACTTAAAGAGTACTTTGTAATGTAGCGTAGCGTAGCTTGGCTTTACTAACTAACGAAAGTAAAGTAACTTAAGCTAGTAATACACTACACTTTTACGTTACAATTCTTCTATAAATATATATCTTCTATATATACAATATCTTCTTTACGGGAATGTGTTTGTTAAAAGTACAAGTAGATCTATCTTATCGTTAGCAGTGCTATAGAATGGCTGAATTGGCACTGACTAGTATACATGCCATGGGAATTCAACCAGAAATACGCTTTATGTATGCTAACTAACAATGTAGCTCCGAAAAATGAGCAAATCTAGCAAAAACATTATGTAGGATCTGCTTCGTTTACTTTTATACAAATCGTACTGCTCTAATTCATTGTTATTATTATGATTACTTTATTCCTACCGAAAAATTTTCATTATAGTAATTGAAGCCAAAGTCAACCTTTAGTAGCAATTATAACACCTAACTAAGCATGCATACTACAGTATAGGGAAAATACAGAGCAACATTATATAACTATATCCGTATTTCGCGGTAATCTACAATGGTTCTGAACTATTATTATATGGGAATGGGAACCAAATTGTCGTTTTTTGGAAATTGAGGGCCATTGAAGGCCATTGTAGGTGCTTATTCATTTGTGTCTCGTCTCGCGACAATCATTCTTCGGAAGGTGTCTCGTTTTGTACCATTTGACACTCTTTCAAATAGGATGTTGGATGTTTTACGTGCTCTTCCGTTATAAAATACATTTGTTTCAGTAGGTAGGTAGATGTTATTTTACCTATTTCTCTAGTAGGATCAGCACCATGCAACTTAATTTTATCTGCTGGTGCGTGGCACCGCTGAAGATTTATCTTAGCGCTGAGAAAGTTAGTTTTCTTCGCCCGCATTAGCAGAAAGATCTAAGCTAATGGCTATGACATGGCAATGAAAAAAGAATGTGTGAATGTGTGCACTCTTTTGTAGAAAAGTAGCAAGGCAATCATAGTGTCGAAGAAAATTGTAGGAATAGGGAAAGGAAGAAAAGAGAGAAAGGACTGACTGGGAACTTGAAGAAGAAACTAATGACCCACCAGAAAATGTCGTCCACTTGACATGACAAGAATAATATTGAAACGTTTTCGATGATCCTTCTGTCTCTCATGTCTTACTTTCCTATTTTCTTCTACTTGGGCCTAAGAATAGACATACAGTGTTCTATAGTAAATGCCTAAGGTTAGACATTGACAAAAACCTAGATAGATTTATAGTGACAGTAAAATAATTACTGCGTGCGATACTTTATAGAAAAAATATGTTAATCTGGCAATAAAAATGCTTTTTTGGTAAGGTGTTGAAGATTTAGAGTTGTTATGAGCAATACGACTTGAAATAGATACAATAATATGGCAAAAACATTTAAACTTTTGTATAAATTGAGAATATTTTAACAAAGCTGCGTAATCTATAGTCTTATATTTGGCGAATCAAACCATGTACTTTTAAAGCGAACAATTATTTATCCTTTAACCAACTATTACTGTTTTCCGCATTTCCGCAAGTAAGCTTACTATTGTCAAATAACAACTACACGCTGGCTGTTTTTTTTCATTTTATGTATTGTTCCAGTCCTTTAATCTAATGCTGTGTTAAATGGCATCCAATCATTATTGCGGAGATAGATTTAATGTGTATTTTATACTTCGGCTTCTAGAACTATAACTTAAGCCATTTCGCATAATAGAAAGTATTCTAACTGTAGCTTTACACTATCTGTCTGTTTAATGGTGTTGCGAGAAATCTCTTAACGCAACGTAAGCTAACACTTCTTCTGTAGTAAAACAGCAAATCCACCGATTTCGTGCGAGTTCATGTCTGCATTAGCTTTCTGTCTGCAGTAAAACTGGAGCTGTTCTTTGGAGAAACCCAACAGGGCAGGGTAGCTATGTTTTCCGTTCCATGTTATTCATTTGCAAATTAAACGCAAAACATTCGAACATTCTATTAGTAAAATTCAAAAAAATTGTAATTTGACCGTATAGTAAATAAATATATTTTTTTAATCAGTTAGAAGAGAATTTGACTACATGGGTAAATATTTAGGACTAGTATAATGTTTATTGCACCAAAACTTTTTGTACTAATTTATTGGTAATTTTTTACAGTGCATAGTCTTGTATAACATCACATCACATATATCGATAATTTAACTATTGGCTTTGTTTTTATCGAACACTAAATTACGTATTTGAAAGAATCGAAATCGCTTGTCCTTATTGAAGGCTACATAAAATATATTTCTAGTTGCGTGGGATGTCTACACTACATAGTATTCTGTTCACAATTATATGGCACACACTTTAGCTCTCACATAAGTGCAGACGTGCAGACAGGGAAAGTCTTGCACCGGAATGTTTATTTCAAATTGCTAACTCCAAACTCTTGTATCTGTCTTTTTCTTCTGTTCTGTTCCAAAAACCCAATAGTATATACCTATATGTGTGTATACCTATACAGTGTGTTGAAACTAGACTTTTTCAGTTTCAGTAGTTCTTTCTGTTTATTGTTTGCAATTAGTATCAGTAATGATGATGATGCCCAAGATTCATGTTCTCTGTGCAAATGGAATACAGCAAAAGAGCACCTTCATGTAGTATGTACAGGGTCTGGCATAATGTTAGTAATTTTTTAATAAATATTGAATTTGCCAGTTTGATTAAGCAATTAACGAAGAATAAGTAAAATTTCCCCCAACTCTGCCATTAAAAATGGCGATACTAACTAAGTCCTTTAAAATTTGAATTTCAACTGGCTGTAAAATGGGCACTTATAATAGCACAGACAGAGCTGAGGTGACACTTTTCTTCATTCCTCGTTTTTTATCCAAACTGGCAAATTCAATATTTGATTTTAAAAATTGACTACTAAAAATGTTTGCCCAAAAATTGCAACATAGGGGACCTTGCCGCTTTGGCCTAGGCATACCGATAATGTCTAATTACCTTTATTTCTGGTAACATATACATACATATGGAAACAGAGGTTACTTACGCATATTTCTACATATACAGTAGTGACATACTAAACATACCAAATTAGTTAACTTCGAGGAAAAGGCATACAAACGTACGTCAATCACCAATTACTACTACGTGGAAAAGCTGAATATGCAATAGGTAAAATTAAGTCATGTTGTAGTGAAATTTAAGTTTATATCCACCTAGTGAACAAAGCAAACTTTTTTGGAATGAACAATTTAATTCCGTAAGCAGTTTACTCATTATATTTTCATACTGTTGAATTAGATCATCTTTACTTTAATATTTTCTCCATCTTCTATTTCTAAGTATATCAGTAAGTAAAATAGAAAAGTACCTATTAATTGTTACATCTAGTATCCATCCCCATTAGATTTTAATTACATATTTTGTGGTCATTGTATTAGTTCAAACGGTTGGATAGGTCATTAAGGGAAATTAAATTCCGTTATGAAATTATTTGTTAGCGTGAAGTTGCAGCCAGGATTCCCAAATTAATACATCAATCTACAGGTATGTATATTCTGGTACAGTGTACATTTAAAATTAAGAGTCAGACAAAAGAAGTTTATATGTCAAAAAGAGGGGAGATATATTGATAAGCAAGCATCATAATATTATTACATACATAACTAATGTCAGTGCATGTATGCTTTAACAGGAAATGCGTATAGAGTTAGTTGTTTGTGAGACAGAAGAACATGAACAAAGTCATAGTATTCTTTCTCTCTCTCTCTCTCTCTCTCTCTCTCTCTCTCTGGGAAATATTAAACACACTTATTAATCCACACAATACTGGTACCTAGCAGAACACAGCAGAATCCCTCTACCTACGCAGCTTAATAATTATTCAGCATAAAGTAATAATCGAAGCAAGAGTCAAGGCAAAAGGGCGTATGATTAAAATAGTGTGTAGGTGGAAGATTATGATGGCTATTCAAACGTAGTAGTACATTTAGTATTGTGCTCCGACTTGTGTTAAATATTTTTACAATTCGTATTAACACAATGTTTACATACTTTAAAATATTTGTATTTATGCGTAACTTGTAACTCTTTATCCTGTTTTAGAATGCTGTGTGAAGTATTCCTAATCAGTACACTATTATCGCATACAGAGTTGTTGTTATCCTACCTGCCTGCTAAATGTTAATTTAATCCATGCTATTGTATCGTGTGTATGAGCATTGTGTTATAATTGGAAACCCTTCAGAACATACCTGTATATATATACTACAAATACCTTACTACATATTAAATGCCTATTAAAAGGAGCACCAAATGAATGTACAGTACACGAATAAAAGTCACTGCTTTTTTATGCTGCCTATTCTAAAATATCTGCATTATGTATTTTAAATCCGGTATTACAGTAATGAAATAAAAGTTAGTATGTTATGTAAACGTACCTACTATTACATAACAAAATGTAGCTTTTACAAGCTTTGTAGATACAATAGTTACATAGACAAATAATGTTGCATGTATTTATATGGTATGTTCAAAGGCTGTTGCTTTGCTTTAATATCTTTTTTCCAGTTGAGCCAGACCAGACCAGACGATTCTGTCTGACGGAATAAAGAATACTAGTCATAATATTTTTTATGGAATGATAGAGACAGAAACTTGTATGAGTATGTAGTAGAGTATTATGTATATGGTATTAAAATACATGGATGATAATAGAGTTTAGGTGTTTTGTGTGATTGCAGGTGATCAAAGGGGACAACAGAGACGAGGAGGCAAAGGTAAACTACCTACACACGGGAAGGACACAGTGGAATGGAACATTGTATGCAGCGTGTATACTACATTGCACTGAAAATACTTATACAGAGGAAAGTGAACTAGTGAATACCTTAACTAGTTATAAAGTGAATTGAATTGAATTGAAGTCTGGAGCTGGAGCTGTAGTTAAAAAATCTATCTGACTGTGTTGGTTGTGAAGTGAATCTTGTTGTGTTATTGTATTGTATGAGTATTTAGGCCCGCCCGAAGGCTTGTAAAATTATATTCTGTGTTCCAGTATTACATACATAGTAAGTTAAGTAGCGTTTAGCTAAAGTAGGTATTAGTGAACTCAATTGGACTGGACTGGAGTATCATAGCAGCCAGTGTTTATAAAACAAGTGCAGTGCAAGTGTAAGTGCAAGTGGTTGGAGAGTTGGAGTTCGGAATTGGAGTCGAGTGGCAGGCCAGGCCGGTTCGCTTAACTTATTAGGTAAGTTGACTTGACGGTAGAACAGAACACATATCCAGTACCATACAATGGTACACTTACGTAATGCAATGTAATATGTATGTAATGTAATGTAAGTAAAGTACAACAACAGAACACGAAAGGAACTGCACTGCATAGCTTAACTGAAGTAAGTCCAAATCAAGTCAGGTGGGTAACTTAACTAAACTAGGTACTGCCACTCTAACATAACACTGACACTGACTCTGCTTTTATGCATCACACAAGTGTAAGTGTAAGTTGTAAGTGTAAGTTAAGTGCAAGTGGTTGTTGTGCATTACTACACATGCACACATACATTTATATTAGTAATCTTTGAGTATGTAAAGGTTACATGAATGTTTCTCTAGTATGTATGCAATGTATTTAGTGTGTGTGTGTGTGTTTATATAGGTATAGGTATGTTTTTAGGTAATGTGTATGTAATGTAATGTAATGTATTATGTATATGTATTTAGGTTGTGTGCTGTAACAAAAGTACGTATACGGTGGTGTACGTACTCGTCCTGGGTAATACAATAGTTAAGAGAAGAGTTTAGCTTGCGAGCTGAGGAGGAGGCGAGATGAATGTGGACGAGGTGGTTCGGGAGGGTGGCCCAGGTGAGCAAGATGTGCTGGGCGGTAGCCCCACTGGGATTGGGATTGTTGGTGTTGTTGGTGGTGGAGAGCAGTGTGCTGGTGGTGCTGACGAAGAAGAAATGGTGGACGCTGAGCGAGATTTGGCCGAAGATGCCCAGTGGAAAAAGATACAGCAAAATACATTCACACGATGGGCTAACGAGCACTTGAAGACTGTCCACAAAAATGTCGGGAACTTGGAGACAGATTTGTCTGATGGACTTCGGCTAATTTCCCTCATTGAAGTCCTCTCCGGGAAAAAGTTGCCGAAGCACAACAAGAGACCCAACTTTCGCTCTCAGAAACTAGAGAATGTATCCGTCGCTTTAAGATTCCTTGAGAAGGATGAAGGGATTCGTATTGTCAATATCGGTATGTACCGTATTTTTAATCATTTTCCTCATCTTCTTATGTGCTAACACTAAATAACCATCCACATGCCTCTTTTACATATTCTACTCTACATACCTGACCTGACTGATACAAGTCAAGTGGATTATTATATCCGGCCGTAGTTACTTATTTACTTACTTACCACTTCAACTAGATCTTCGTGAGTGCAAGATGTGAGTACTTATTATTGCAGATACACATGTACTGACAGTTTCTGTGTAGTGTTAGTGTAACTAAGTGTAGTGTACATAGTGTGATGTATGTAATATTAGGTACCGGCACAACAGTTCCTAAACGAAATGTAATGTATAAGTAGAAGGTAGTCAGTTCACCTTTTCCTATATATGGAACATAACTACTACCTACATCCTACTATTACATGATTACATGGACAATTGATCTACATTTGCTTTTCCTTTTACAAAACCTAACAATTATTTTTATTATGCCTTAATCATAGTAAGCAACCAAAGACCAACACATAGTACACAATAGGAATTTGTTGTTAAATACTGCATTCATTTTAACTACATAAATTCTTCTCTAATATTTACAATTGGAATTAAGTCACTTAGTTTTAGCTGGCATTTGTACATACGGTTTTATTATATATGTACTTATATAGAATTCTTGCTTCTGTAAGCATATTAAACTATGTACATATATGTATGTAGGCAGTTTACAGTTTATAGTTGAACATTAACTGTCATTTGCGTTCAGCATCATTAAATGAGCATTTAATCGTGTTTTGTTAATTCTCTAGTCATTTTAAATAGATCCTTATAAGTACATGAGCTGTAAACTGTCATTGTTAGCCTTGCCTTTTTCCCTTTTGCCAATATGGTCACTTTATCATTTGCAAACATCTGAGTGAACTACTGAACAAATATGCAGTATGACAGATATATTATCTCTTTACATATCTATTATAAATAGGTGCAAAGCATTTAGCAATAGCACACTTAAGCGTGAGTGACTAAAATAACATATCATGAGTTTACCTTCTGTATAGTAAGTGCAAAAGCGATATGGTATGAGTTCGACTGTCAGTGTCAGTATGATGCATAATACATCTCTGTGTATCAGTAACTACATACCTTACGTATGTAGTTGATATTTATCTGCTTCCAGCTCAGTACATAATACATCCTACATATTATTACTAAGTGAGTGCCTACATAATTATTTTCTGACTAATTGACGTTTGCTATATAAATGCAGATTTAGCATGGGCCTACTTTATACAACATACATGTACCTGCTATTTATCTTAAATAATCATTCATGGATTCATGGATGGAATTGTATATTTTCGATTAGTAGTAGTAGTACTACTTATAAGTTAAGTGAGGTGACTGAATGGTATGGCATGGTGATGGTGATAAACTTCTACTAGGTGGACACATTATCACCTTTAAGTTAAACTGCTGTCATTGTCACAATCCAAGTACAGATATATACCTGGCATGGCAATGTGAATTGTGAATGTAAACTATTTACAACTACAACCTACTATATTGTCATTGCTATTATTATTACACTTACATAACGTACATAAGTACATGCAACCCATTGTCATTATACTAAAATACTTACCACACTTACCACACACACGCAGATTTGATTACTATATTTATGCTACACACTGTACGTGTAACAGTATAGGTACAGGTATGTGTAGCAGTGTAGTAACTACCTTTTATATTGTGTACTTAAGTATTTGACTTCTAAAACAAGCACGTACGTAAGTACGTATAACATTTATTTTTCACTGTAATTGTGTTCGGGCCGAAAATGAGACACTTTTAAATTTAATGTTTCGTTTAGTTTTATGTTCGTATAGTATGTATAGTATGTATATATGAATTGGATAAGAAAATCCTCCAAATGCAAAAACATTGTCAGCTTGTCAGTCACTCGACTGGAGTTTGTGCACAATCTTTAATTGGTGCATGATGTCATCGAGAGTGAATGCCGGACGGTGAATTGCATCGCGCTCATTTTTTCCATCTCTCGTCTGTCTTGACTTGACTTGACTTTAGTTGGTCTTGATAATCCTTTCATCCTTTCTTCTTCGTTTAAGTTGGAGAACAGTATATACATTGCATTGTAATAATATTATAGGAGTGAGTTTGAAAGCAAAAACATTTATAATGCATTATAAGGAGCTTTAAGTGGTTTCGTTTGTTATAGTATCTATTATATGATATAGATTGCTCTTTTCAACATGCAGGTATGGTATATATAGATTAGTTGTTATGGTGTGCATTATAGTGTTATGTAGGCATAATAGTATAAGAAGATGCAGAAACAACTATTGTTACTATATGTATGAATGTACGCTTGCATCCTGGCCTTTCTTGGTATATTACATAGTTTGACTGAATGTTGCTTATTGCATCTATTCAATTTTGTATAAATTTTAGGCAGGCAGAAAGAATACAATACACACACAGACACACATTAGATTTTACATTCCTTCGCAGTAGTTTAGTTAGGATGTTGTAGTTGTTGTATGGCATACCTATGAAAGTTCATTGTTGAGATCACACAGACTCACTCTCTCAGTCAGTCTCATCCTCATCATCAGTTCATTTTTTGTTCTCTTCGTCTGACTGACTGAGTCTATTGATGATTTGCAAAGTACTCTGTTCCTTTACTTTACTTTAGTCTGATTGCTCCTCTTTTTACCTACACGTATAATCGTTTAACATTTAAAGTATAGGGCATTAGTTTAAATATTACACTATGTAAGTACATAAGTACATATTGCATGCTTATAGAAAGAAAGATAGAGAATGTTATAGTGTAGTTATGTACTTAAATCCTACTTTGCAAACTTACATAGTCAAAGTCAGAGAGAACATTACCATTTGCAATGCGTGAACATCTAGCAAGCTAACGTAAGTCACGTCAAGCCAAGTAAACTGTCCAGATTTTATTATTGTCTAGTTATTTTTCTTTCTGAATTCTTTTAATATTCGCTGTCATGTAAAGCTGACGTTCAATTCCCATTCTCATGTGGCCATGTCAGTAAATCCTTCGTAAATAGCTGAAGACAAGTATCCATGTCAAAACATGCTCAGACCATCAAATCATTTCCCAGCGTTTAAAAGTTACATTATTTCAATTTAGAAGCTCTTAAGTTCATATACCATACAATTTACTGAGTTATCTGTAGTGTGTTTAAAAAATATTTTTGCGTATCCCATTGTACATAGTAATCGCAATTCTGTATGCAAATATTCACGAGGTATTAATACCCCATTGTCATTTTTAAGATTTTCAATTCCCACCGGGACATTTAATATATTTAGCTCATATTTTATGATCACATTTATGGGCACTGAAAAAAGGGAGTACATTGTTTAGAAGTGTTCATTCAGTATACAAATATTTTTATAGGTTTTTGTTATCGTAAAGTAAACACATAAAAATTATTTAGCATTATAGGATATATTAACTATTGCATTGTGTTCCCCGTAAATAGTTTTTATCGATCTGCCAATAGCAACCACTAAATATTGAATGCCAAATGACCCTATTACATAATAATGGACAAGGCAAAATATTGATTTAATAATGATGATAAGTATTTTGCAATAAAATTAAATGTATGGTTCCATCAATTTTAAAAGCGGCTCTAACAGAATTACGAATAACTATGCAACATGATCTCTTGTCTGGGCTGGACAACATGTAACAAAAGAGCCAATTCAGTTCAGTTGAGTGTGCAAGGAACTCAACTGGAATAACACCAGTTCCCTATCCAATTTCAGGTCCTGTTCGGAATTGATAGATTTGTCTAGTGCAAGCAAGCAAGGCAATGGCAACTATTTCATGCACAGATAACTCTGATATGATACCTGGGTTTGGTCTGGCTTTATATTTGTAAGAAATCTTAAAACCCCAATATTTTTACTCAGGTATTTAGCTATAGGTATATTTATAGGTTTTCTTCTATCATCTATAGGCTTATGTAGAACAAAGCACTTAAATACACAACAGAATTATTTTGTATCATACTTATAAAAGCCCAGGTAGTCTAGGTAGACAAGAAAAGGGTATTGGATACATTCTTATAGTTTGTTATAGCTTACTATTCATACTTGTGTACATATATCAATCATAATCAAGTAAATATCTAAGAAAACTGAACAGCACTTCACTCCAGTCAAGAGAAGAGAACGAAGTCAGTTTATTTGAAGCTGTACGTGATGTGGTCTGGTCTGGTATGCTATTCTATGGTGTATGGACTTGAATTTACTTACAGTTCAGCCAGCCAGCGTGTTTTCCGAACATAAAAAACCAACAAACCTACACACAGTTTAAGTTTGTGTTGTTTTCTTTCGTTAGTGTTCAAAGGTTTATACACAAAACATAAATACATAGCTTACCTACGTAACGATATAAACATTGTTGTCTGTAAGTCTGTACATAGATAAGATAGCACATAAGAAAAAGGTTTGCTCAATTCAATACCCTAACGACCCTAAGTATCTCTTGCTAGATACATACATAATATTACTATTACATTGTAGTATTGAAAAGGCCAGGCATGACTCCAATTCGTTTACGTTTTCTTCCTTATACGGGCATGACATCTCGCATGTTTGCAAATGTCTTGTGCTTTCGTCTGTCCTTTCCTTTTCTGGGATATACATGTACATTGAATAAGCTGGTTGGTTGTTGGTCCTCGTCTCGTTCTCGTTCTCCTTCGTAGTCACAACATCGATGATGTAGTCACCCCAGCTAACCTCTATTCCATATCTGAATCATAACATGAAAATATTAGGTACTAAAAGTGGATAAGGTAATACTTATGTATGAACGCATGATATAAATATGCCATTGCTTGCATAGCTATTTGGAAAGAGATATTGCTGAATCGTCAAAAAGAAATCAAATCACTTCTGGCAATTTTAAGGGAGGGAGTGCCAGAGAGTTATCTAAGGTAGGATAGCAATAGCATGGGATGACGGAGTTGGACAGGACAACTTTACTTATAGGAAGCAATAGCAAAAGGCAAAGGAGCACCTTTCTCTCCAAAATTTGATCACATTGATAAACACACTGAATCACATAAATAATGTTCAGATTTCACGACAAGATATTTATTCCTTGTAGGTTGTAGGTAGAATATATGGAATAGAGCTTAGGTTTCGTAGGATCGTAGGTTACTCTCGCTCTCGTTATAATGACACTCTCTTGAAATGGAGAATGACCCAATCCCATAGGAGAACAATGACTATAAATAAAATACTCGAGGTACTTCGCTCAACAATAAAAATTGAGTAAGCAAGAAAAGTATGAGCAGCCAAAGCCAAACCAATGCAATATACTATAATGGCAATGGCCAGGTCGAAGCAATGCCATAGCCATTGTCAACTAGGAATCTCCTCGCTGCCAGTCAACCACAGACCAAGCAAGACGGAGGAATCGCAAGAATCTACTTTACTTGAACATTGAAAGTGCAAAGCACAAAAACGGAGGAAATCTTTTCATTTCTCTTTCTTTCCCTTCCATTTAATCCCTTTAGTTCCTTCTGACTTTTCCATATCATTATATTGAATTCACTTCAAATCCCTCTTCCCTATAAATAACCACCATTCTCAATTTCAACACAAATGTCTTCTTTCTTTACTTATATATCATATTTACTCGGATAATAGTTTAAGGCACTATTCTGCACTGCACTGCCCACATGTCTACATCACGTCACATTATTACCTAGTTATAATACTATGCTACTTACATATACATATAGGTACCCACCCATCCACAAAAGTATTAGGGAGTACCTGGTAGCGGTTGCTAGCTCCTTTTCTTATATTCCTCAATATATTACTTGGTATGTACATTTTTCGTCAGTGACGTGTCTTTTTTCGCTATTCTCCCTATAGGCTAGTCAAGTTATTTAAGTAAGTATGTAAGGCAGGTAGTTTTCCCATCTCAACAAAGCAACAGCAAGGAAACGTCTCAACTCAGCTCTCTATATACCTTAACATACGATAGATGATTATGAAAGGAGCTTTCATACTAATCTCATTCCATCTACAATGTGAATTGTTGTTGACGATGTGTATGTAGTAAATGTATCACATTTTACTACGATCTACCTATCTTTCCGTGTTTGGAGATATTGGCTGTATCTCACTATTTTTCCTATAGCTATGCTTTAGATACTATGTAGCATGTACCAGTGCATATTTATATACACTCATATTATGTACCAACTATGTATTACAGATACTCTGATAAAATAGGAGTCACGGTTACTAGTACCCTACTGTTGTTGTAATGTAAAATGCAAGAAAAGTAGTTTTACCTACAAATACATAGAGATGAGATAGAATGGAGAACTCATTTATTTGGCTCCATTCGTACTCAATTCCAGCATTCTGTAGATGTACTCGTATGTTTTGTATACATGCGTACAGATATACCTGACTTTTGCTTGCTGCTTTTTATTAGACATAGTAGAGTCTTGAGCTGAGTCCACGACATAAAATGTTTTGTAGGAGGTAGATGCACTCTCACAATATCTAGATTCAATTGAAGTCTTTATGGGTTTGTGGTCAATATCTTATTAGTACTTGGAGAGGAGTCCTGTTTATGTTCTTATCTCGGCTATTGCTCCACTATCTGCAGTTCTCGTCCGACTACTCTATTATTGAGAGCAAGGGACAAATTTAAATGTTTTGTCCATTTGTTCCACTTAGGGATATAAACCGTAAATGCTCCATTGAGATCCTCTACTAGTTGTGGATATGCGACGATGTATTTGTCATCAACACGGGAAAATAGATACTATAGGTGGTATTTTAGACAATAAATTTTTATGACTTAAAATGAATAAAATAAAATAAGCAAATATTCTCCAGCCTTAGTTTCTACAAGAGGAATTTCAAACATTTTAGGAAATATTTATTCTATCTAGCATATTTTAGCAATAACAACAGTGAAGTAAATAACTTACCTTCACACGAATTTAAGCTAATAGATAAAGATTGGTGTTGAGTCACTATATTTATTAGTAGCAGAAGAATGTTAAAACGTTATTGGAAAAATTTTTGCTAAATATTTTGATGGTAACTCCTTTGAAGATGAGTTACGTGCATATATCAGATAATTTATGAATCCAGGTACCTGTTTTCCTGCCTTTGAACTCAAAACATGCGATATAACTCCTGAGACATGTAGTTTTAGTTATACGATTTGTGTTTTAGATACCATGCAAGATCAGATATTCAGTTCCACTGAATATTTAGGTTAGCTACACACTGATAAAGAGGCTTCTAATATTTAGAGTTGCATTCTTTCTCCTTTCTCTCTTTCACGTAGTGCACATATTGACCAAGGCCAAAGAAAGCAGGCATAATAAAATAACTTACTACAAACACGCCTGTAGATATTTATGTTCCATACAAATGCTCTTATTTATATAGTTCCCTATTAAAGTACGACGGCACCTAGTAACAAAATGTACTATGCATATAAATAGGCAGAGAGGAAGTTTATTTTTGTTAGCATTATAGTTAACTTTGCAAAATAAGTATCTAAGGTGGGAAAATAAGGGCATGTTGTAGATATTACGTTCTTAAGTTAGTTACGCGGGTCGCTCGAGCTTAGCAGACTTGACTTCTATTTGTCGGTCGGAAGGAAGGTAAAGGCAGAGAAATACATAAAATAACGGAATACCTAACTGCTAAAAAACTAAAATCCAATGTTCTTATATTCTTCTTCGGTGGAATGTAGCGTTACGCTGTGTGGCGTGCTTTATTTAGTCTGCATCATGTTCGATCGTTGCCCTGTTTCTCTCTCGTGTTCTCTATTCTGCATTGTGTTCCCTAACGTTTGCTTCCCAGTCCATGCTATTCACAAGTAACAAATGTACGAATCTACCGTATTTTAAGGAATGCAAACTCCCAGCAATTATATACTTTTTACCAATCCTGTATACTAAAATAGATCTCAATAGGATTAGATGAAATATTATTTTCTATCCACCGAAGAACTATTCTGGGTATTACGGTACGTACTCACTAAAACATAAAACTGCAACATACACTAGACGAGACTGCAACAACGCAACGCAACTATGTATTTATGTGTACATTTACTAACTACATCCATTACTTTATGTACATCTGTAAGTAGTATTTTACACATAAACATTCTACGTGATGTAATGGACAGACTACCTACATAAATTGCCTTTGCTTTGAAATAGTTACATAGTAATTTAATAGTACATAGACCACATTGGACATACAATGTGCTGTATAACTAAACTATTAGACATTCTGTTTCATATCTACCTACTACCTACCGACTCTGTTTACTGATGTATCTGATAAGACAGAAGCGCAGAGACACAGGAGTAAGTTCAGATGGGTATTAACATTACATTGAGAGTGAGTCTATGTCCATCTTCCATCAAGGTTGTTCCGCTTAGATTCTTCTCTATGGATTCATATCCCTTTCAATGATTCCTTGCTAAAAATAACCTTTAGTAATAAGAACTTTGTAATAAAACTTTTTCCCATACAAAGAAATAATTATAGGTAGACAGATTTAAAGGATTTAGCATTACTCGTCAGACTTTTACGTTTACTGATTACACGGTGTACTGCTGTGTTTTATGAATTTACAACATATTTATTACTACTATGCACTATGCTATGTAGTAATTCTAAGCCGTCTGGCAGGGGAATCCGCCCGGTCCGATTGAACAACCAAATATTTATTTTTCTTCAACCTACATACAATGTATCATGTATCTCTGCTTTTATGCACACAATACTACATACTTTTATTAGAAACGTACGCATTTATTTTAGATTTTTTGATGCTCATTCATAGCAAAAGTAGTAAATAATATTTTTGCAAATGGCAAGCTCTCGATTATGTGTATCCTTGCTGGCCTACGACATATGCATACAATATACTTAGTCAGTATCAAATTAAAGTGGTGAATGTTTGCTTCGCTCTTTTCCTTTGCATTCTGAAAATGCTACATTGTGCTCTGCACAATAATAAAATATTCATTTATTAGCATAATATCTTGGGTTGGGTGCCTATCGTATTCAGAATAGCAATCAGAGATACACAGACTGTGTTGTGATGTGAGGCGCAGAGAAAACTTGGATTGCATAGATATATTGCATAATACGACTACGTGTGTATGTATATCTGCCAAAGCGTCTGTCTCTGAAATTCAATTCAGAAATCAGAGTCTGTCTGAATACAGGAAAGTGTAATTCCATTACTTCTGACTCCAGACCAGAGGGTCTGCAGAATATACAGAACATACCTAAATACTTAGCATAATATTAATAGAATAGGTACCTACCTATGTAATATGGATGTTAAATCTCAAAGTAGAATTATTAGAATCACTAGTACTAGAGACTACAGATTGGCCATCATTTTATGTTAGCAACGGAAAGGAATGAATCATTTCCGCATATCAAATACAGTTTATTCATTCTGCAAATTAGCAAATATGATATGCAATTGGATCCGACATATTTTATGCTAGTTATAACTACAGCATGATCTAACAATGAGTTTAGTGAAGTGAGAGTGAGGGAGCTGAACTTGAAATGTAACAATCAGTGCTTTTTAGCTTATAAGATAAAATTGAAATATATTTCTTGCTTCATTCTAAGCACATCAGATATCTATATTATAGTATATAGCAAAGAAATAAACGAATTCTTGTGCCAATCCTTAGAACTGCTTTAAATATATTATATATATATATGCATAACAAGTAAACGAATTAGCTAATTATCACAACACACTTTCCAATCTACACATTTGTTGGTTACCATTTTTGACACAAAGCATAGATAAAATTATACTTTCAAATGCAAATTGTCATAAATGTTAAAAAAGACGAAGACGCGCTTTTATTAATAGTGAAAAAGCTAAGAGCTTTAATACTTCAAGTATTTGACAAGTCTGAAAGCTGTTCCTATACTTATACTTCTGTATTGGAGCTTTCACAGTGAATAAGAATGTATCTTAGTCCTTTCACAATGAATGTATTTTCTAATACTACAAATATATAGGCAAAAAATAATACTTGCAGCCACTGTGAAAAGTTGCATTATAGTTACTGGTTATGTTATATGCAAATGATAACAGTAATTGCTACCTACTACGATAGCTATATTACCAGTCTTGGCAATTATAATTAGCTTACTCTGTAATTTAAATGGCAATAACACTTTCCCCGTCAATATCCTAATTATCTCTAGGCAAACATTTCATTTCCCATTTGCTTTTGATTCTGATCATCGTAAACTCAATTTTCTTCTCTAACTCAATATTAATCAATCTAATGCTGAAAACACCCCATATATCTAGTTTTCCATTTATCTCATGCTCGATGCAGGCATTATCTTTACTTTAGAGCAAAAGACTAGCATCACATGCTTGTTATACATAGAAACTATAGTAAGTAGCAAACCATCATTGCTTCTTCATTATATCATAATATTTTCATTTATATTTGTACTGTTTCAAGACATACATGTAAGATGAAAGATGTAGCATAAAAAATTGTATGGTATGTGCTGTGTTGTAAATTTCCCAGCACAACTAAAGGCAAAATTGAGATTCCACATGGTTCCAGTCGTAGGAAGGAATGAAATTAAATTTTGTGCACAGTAGGTTCGTTTTGCTTATTATTATTACATCTGTCTGTCTGCCGTACCATTAGATTTATAAAGGGTATTTAAATACATATGATATAACACTTTGTTCGGCAAAGTTGCCTACACATATTCTATGCTACATGGTAGTAAAATATCCCTTTAGATGTAGTTAACTAGCTATAACTTGTCAAATGTTCATATTTGGTAATGGTACATAGTAAAACATTCCAATCTCAGCAAGCTACATTCTTAAATAGTTAGGATAAAGTAGTAACTTTATGTATAGTCAAGTAAGTCAAGTCAAGTCGAGTTACAAAGAGTTATAATATGCTACTAGGTAGGTATCTTAAAACAAAATCCACTTTACTTGAAATTACATAACATATTATTACATATCGTATCACCTAAGTTAAGCTATGTACTAAAAACCTCTGTATACCTTTGCTCTATAACTCTATACTTCAGACATTTACTATTTTACACGGCTCACTATGGAAGTCAAGTACAAGGCTTGGCTTCAGGCTCTCTATTCTCACATCTTTTAACTTTACCTCTGGTTTCCATCATCTTCCTTACATTTTACTCTCTCCGACTCCCATTTCTCAGCTTACATCATCATCCTATGTAATATATGTATTCTGTATACTGCCTTGCCTGGACATTTATTGTATAACACTCCAGACTCCATACCAGAGAGATTTACATATAGTAGATGTTAGGGTGTACGCGTAGTGTATTTTGATTCCAACATCTAAATAATATACTAGTTTAACTATAACTAGTAGTTCTACTATCCTATTACTTATTACTAGATAAATCTACTTTGGTGTCTATAGAATTTGTATAACAAAGTAAAAGTGTAGTTCCTCAACTATATCCGTACCTAGAGCCTACCTTCCTGTTTGCAAAAGAACAATTTAACAATGAGCTCAACTCAACTCGTATTCTGTCCTCAGGCTTCTCTCACTCTTTCTGTTTACATCATCGTCCTTTCCGAGAGTGGGAGCGAGCTCATCTCAATCTTTTAGCTTCTATGTATATTTGTATTCTGTAGAATCTCTCTTACTGTGCTAACAATGTCTTGGGTGTCTTGCTTTTGCTTTGGCATGGCCAGACACGACCAGGAACCTTCGTGTATCTCAATGTCCTGTGTAAGTGTACATGTGCAGAGTACATAGTTTATATAATAAGAATGCATGTATTATATTGAATTTGCAATCCTATTCATAAATATCTCATCACATTCCCCTTGCCGTACTAAAGGAAAGTAATGCATAGTGGAAGTGGAAGTATAATCTCTATAAATAGCGTCTACCAGGAATATTGCAAATTATACATATTAAGTACATAAGTATTAGGTATACATACCGCAAGTACATCAATAAGAGAATGTAATAGTTACAGGGGGAGAGATGTACAAGCAAACTGAGCTGTGCACTCATCAATACGCTAACACAATGCAAAACGCAAGCCACCACAGTTTAGCCTTTCTCTTGTATCTGTACTATAGACTAGAGGATGGCATTGCGTTTAATTTTACAAACCGTACTTATATTTGCAATGGCAGAAAAAATGCTGTTTTAAAATGCATCCATTCCCCAAAGGTTAGTAATTAGAAACCAGAACTACTTTAATTTTGGAGAAAAGTAATTTTTACACAAAAAATGCGCAATATCAGTTTTCCAAACCTGTTGTTTCCTGGAGAACCATTTTTATGCACATTAACACGTTTTTATGGTTGTCGGTCAATTTGGCGAAAATGGAAAAATCGCATTTTAATTACTATGTCGGGATTTTTAATGTATTTTTTATTTTGTCAAAATAGACAAAGAGAAACTTTTGCCAAATAGCCCTTCAAATAATCCTACAATCGTTTTGGCACCAAAACCCTATCAATTTTTTTTATTCGAAATCGTTAAATCCCAACTAATCAAAATCGTTGCGGTTTCATCTTGCCCTTCTCTAAAATCTACAAGCTGTAGCATTCCCTTTTTGCTGCTTCCTGCAATTCTAAATTCTAACCAACGTGCTTGAGTGCAAATTCTGAGCGACTGGCATAGTATGGCCTGGCACTTAAATAGGAAAGGAAAGGGAGACTCACTCGTTGAGTTTCAAACAAATTGTCCACATGATCACATAGTAGTAATGCCAAATGAAACCACACCACAATCCAGCTCAGGGAGCGGAGCGGAACTGAAATGCTGACTCTATAACTCAACTGACTGAGTTGGCTCGAGGATAGTTTGTGAATAGTAATTACTACATAAGTACTTACATGCCGTAGTGCATACAAGTTGACTCAAGAATGTAGCTGATGATGAGTTTTGATCTGTCATGTCATGTCATCTCTATTTTCATCTTTTACTTCAGCTCACAATGTAATTTCTGCTCACTGATCTTAGTTATGACAGAACACATTCCACTAATTATTCCTCCCATGCCATACCATGCTTCCCTAAATTAAGCAATGTTTTATTAACTAAGTACTTATTTACATCAGAGAGCTAGTTACCAAAACCTCACATGTTTTCAATGTCATTTAATACACACTCTAACACGTAACACTCCATTACATAATATTTTCAATATTTCAAAACCAAATATTCACAAAATGTGTCACGACAGGATAATAAATACCTTATCGATGTTGAATGTCGACAGTCCTTTTTTTATACAATTAATTATCAGTAAGGATTTTTCTATATAAGGACTTAACTTTCTACGACATTCTATGTAAGCGTGATTTATAAGATTTTTATAGTGATACTAGTACGCCAAATGTATATTATCAGATCTGTAAACACCACTAAAGTTATGTTTCCATCTGATGGTTCGATACGACTCACGAATGAATACTTCATGTGTCTCCTATTCATAATCATACATCTGTTACAATATGACTATGAAAAATGCATATCTTATTTGTGTGGATTCTTAAAGAAAGAAATGTCCACAGATATTATACTACAAAAGATGCATTCCAAGATATTATGTATGCAAAATAGTTGTGGTTGTGCCCTGTAGTGAAGGCATATTATATATCCGCTATAATATTTGCACCTACACAATAAGTTATATGAAGATTAAATAGACAAACAAATAAGCAATCATTTTATTTACTTATTCCTGTTTCGTATTCAGATTTTCTGTAGTGTCCGCAGTGCAGGGTATGAGATCATGAAAAATGGCATCAAAAGTTTACAGATTTCTAACCCATGTTCAAGGTATGTTTACATACAATTCACGATCAATTGAATGTAAATACAGAAACTACATAGGTATTCTGCTAACAATAAGCAAATATAATACTACAGAGAACTGCTCTGCCTGTAGTAACTCAATAACAGTAAACACAACATGATTTCAGTGACACGACGGCAAGCAAGCAAGTGGCAACAATTCGGGAAAGATTAATTTTTAACTAGCTTCCTTAAAGAGGTATGCATAAAATAATATTAGCATCATGTACGAATGAAAAAGAGGCTTTGAATATTTTATAAACACTGAAGACAGAGAAAGAGCTTGCTTCCTCTTAAATTTTCTTGGCCGTGGCAGCCGGCAAAGTCGGCATCTCCCTTTCTATACTATTTGGTGTCTACACTACAGAAACAGACTACAGGTTTTTGAATTTTATGGCAGTATGACAGTGTTAGTGTTACTGCACCGTAGCATACACAATGTATATCAAAAGTGAGTACCTAAGTAACTACGAGCATTATCTCTCACTCATCGTCAGTGATATCATCATACAGCTGTCATTTGGCAATTCCTTGGAATGACAATGGTGCTAGTGCTGACTGTATGCAAATAGTACTTCTTATGAATTCAAATTAAATGAGATGGAATGATGTGAGATGCGATGACAGTGCACTGTGCTCATTAACACTAAGAATATGAATTGCTCATTTTGCAGATTCCTCAGACATCGTTGACTGCAAACTGAAATTAATTTTGGGGCTAATATGGACCTTAATTTTACATTACTCCATCTCCATGCCCATGTGGGAGGGAGAGGAGGACTACCCACAGGGTGACAAGGGCCCTACTCCCAAACAAAGGTAAGTCATGCATTTTATATGCATTTCTGTTATAAATATATGCGCCCGATATGCTGATAGATAATGTATGTCTGCAATAAAGGACAGTTGGGTAAAAATTAATCAACTACAGATTTTTCCATGAAATAGTTGAAGATTCGGCCATAATGCGAAATATTTAAATGTATCCATAACACTTGCACACTCTGGTAAAATCTATTTATCAAATATATTGTGGAAAGTTATTGCATTTAATTAACCTTGTAGAAAATTGTATTAAAAAATAGAGTAAGGGAACTTCATATAATAATATTAAAAGAGGAGTCTTCTAGGAGCATCAGATCTGTGTGACTGAGTTTTTGGGAATTCTATAGAGTCTAAAGTTGTAGCAGAAAGATGCCTTCACGGTAGAGTAAACACTGATTTCCTTTCAATCTTTTTTCTTGGAAAATTTTGAGTTAAGTTAATAAATGGTAGGCAACTGTCCTATATTTGTAATATTATGGGTGACCCAGTTACTTCCCGACCCTGACTATGTAGCATTTATAAATGTAATCTGATGTAGCTGATATACCTACTTTACATAGTTACGTTACCTACGTAACTGACTGTCTGTCTTGGCCGGGATTAGATTAGATTTTAGAAGATCCAGAAAGAATGAGGACACTACTGACTGGATACAATTTGATATTGTTAGCAACATGTAATATCTAATACAATACAGCTTTTGCCCTAACGTTAGCAATATTTCCCAGATAACATACAAACGGCTGTTTCACATTCAAGCAAACACAAAGCTATTAGATTTAAGGAAGGTCTCTTCTGGTGATTCTGTCTTTGGTAACCATACTGGCTCTAAAAAGAGACAGAGTAATGCATACAAATTATGTGTTTTTAGTTTTCTAAACTACTTACATAGATCAAGCTACTTAAAATAGGTAAAATGTATTCCGCTATAGCGCATTTTTGTAGTAAGCCGTTGATCTAAAAATTATTATTGGGCCATCATTGTTTAGGTCGCCCACTATTTAACTAAATAAATACGGTAATTTTTATAAGTGCTTACCTAAGCAAAATGCATTATGATAATTTTACTACACATATACGATATTTAAATGTGAATATACTCCTAACTAGATTTGATTTTCATTACATCAGTGTAAGAGTTAAACATCGTTTAAAAGCAAAGCACATAGCTCTGATATTTTTCATGAGAATTTTATACCGTAATTATTACATAGGGAACCCAATTAATAAAATCAAATAATTTACATAGGAAAATGATTTATTCTTATGTACTAAATTTTATATTTACGCCAATCGTTGAGACATTTTAAGGAATATGGTAAACACCTTTAACAGTTTGCTGACATTTTACGACCACGTGAACGAAAAAATTCTAGGCTATATGGGTATACATTGAAGAAGTTGAAAGCACACTTTTGAATATATTGTACATTATGTTAATATTTATTTTGGAGAAATCTACCATACATAGCCAGTAGTGTAATAGATGCCTAAAGTAGGTATATCAGAGACGGAAAATTGTCCCTAATTTTATAAGTACTGCTACTTTGCCATTCTAAAAGCTTAGAAATATTCAGAAGGTAAAATTTATTAGAAATTGACTTTATATACAGAATTTGTATAATAACTTTGTTTGATACATTCATGTTATATCTGATATCCCTTCTAATTTGAATGTGCGTATATTTAATGGCAATAATATATTCTATTTAATAAAATTTTAAATCTACACAATGCAGTAAATCAATTTTAAAGCCAAAAATTGCATACCAAAATATTGCCAAAAGATATAAAGATCGTTGTTTGTAAAATATGGGGCACATTTAGATTTGTCGAGCTACTATATGCAGAATGCAGAGTGGCGGAGTGCCCTATTCATGGAACAGCAAGATGCGAAAAGCTAAACAAAGATTTTGTTGTACTGCATTGAATTCTGCATTTGTGTGCTAAAACAAAAACAAGGAAGCAGGAGGAACTAAGAGTGTTGCAGTATGTTATGTAAATGCAAATGTTGTCTAGCCAAAGAATGAGGCTGTAGCTGTATTTCTCTCTTTGCAGACTTTTACATTGGGTCCAGAGTAAAGTTCCCGATCTTCCAATTTCCAACTTTACTTCAGACTGGAATGATGGCAGAGCGGTGGGAGCTCTGGTTGATGCAGTTGCTCCAGGTTCGTTTCTTCTTCTTAGCCTTCAGTTAGTTGGCTTTTGATACATTATATTACGTATTCTCTGTGGCACGGATCCATATAATAAGCACTGATGTTTCTGCATGCCTCTGCGGACAGGACGCGGACCAGAGCTTTCTCCTCGCTTTCTCTCTGCTTTCTCTCTTTTCCATCATTTCTTTCTCTCTCCTCCTGCCTCACTGCACTCCTAGCCTTTTTCCCAACTCAAAGATCTTCCTTCCTCTCTCTAATATTATTATTATCTCTGTCTCCACTCTTCTGTACTCTGACTAAATACTCTACTCCACTTTGCTTTACTTTTACTACTCCATGTCAGCTCTGCCTCAGCTTTCTCTTTTCCTTCAGCAATATGAATGGAAATGTGTGCACTTATCACTAATGTATACTATACATTTATGTATGTTCGTTATAACTCAACCACCGCCAAGTCCCCTACGCTAAACCTTTACATGCCAGCTCCATTAACAATTTCGAAACTATATCTGCAATTCTATTTTTAGTCCTCAAAATAAAGGAAATTAAATCAAAAATACAAAAAGGAAATTAAAATCCAAATTGTAACACAACAGGATAATTTAGTGTCACCGCTTTATATATCGTTTTTAATTGATTCTTTACTGATTTTTTAAATACGCCTAGCTAAATTACTAATTACCACACCAGGTGCAAATGATTTGCTGACGGAAAATAGAATTGAACATATTATTTTGAAAACTTGTTCGTGACGTTGCCGTACTTTGGTTCGGCGAGGAATGTTATCTGAGGACTAGTGCTACAGCTACAAATACCGCTACCCGATTTAGTGTATCATTTTAAGATAGCCTTTTAGCCATTGATTTATATCAAGGACGGGCTCTCTAATATTTATATGCATTAGATAACTATGTATGTTATAGTATGTATATTAAGTTATCATATTTGATTATTATACACTAACATGATTACTACATAATACAGTACTACATACACCATGCTTCAATAAATTTTCAGCTCAATTTAGAACCTAAGATGTATAATATGCTAGCTGTGGCAAAGCCTTGAATTATGCATGTAAAAAGCTATTTACTTCACTTCTGATCAGCTAATAACATTTATCTATTTTACTCTGTATATTATATTGTATATGATCATAGGAAAAATAATAACTAGTAATTTGCATATTTAATGGTTATGCAGTGTAGATATACTAAACTTTGGAGAATTGATATTGCTTATATCTATGTAAACTAATGGCTAATCTTATATTTTGTAATTTGAGAGACTGTACTACTCTAATGCATGAAACTGTCTTGAAAAAGCGTAAAACACATTAAGGTTGGGGAAACTAAAATTTTCCATTCCATTATTAGATATTACATTCCTATATTGTAGCATTAAGTAATCTTCTTAACATTTACCACTATATAGCCATAGAATAATACTTCATATTAAATAACTGTACGAATTAATAAGCAAAATACAAGATTATGGATTTTGTAGATGCGGTTACTATGTGCAAATTTAGGTAGTGGTATGATGTAAGCTGCAAATACCAGGATACTTGTAAATAATTAACAAACTGTAATGCATAATGCAATTCCCTGCCTACATTGTTGTTGTGCATAAATTATTAAAACGTGCAGGAACAATTTGAGCTTATGTATGCTATGCTTTCCTGAAACCTCACCACAAATACTTACCTTGTGCCAAAGGTCAAATCTGGAGATTTCATCCAGAAGTAGTCACTTGTGTACTGTTAATATAAATATTCCATGGCCTTCGGCTCATCCTTACTATGAATGATTGATGATGCAGGTTTGTGTCCGGACTGGCCAGACTGGAATCCTCTCGATGCTTTACAGAACGCTGCCGAAGCCATGGGTCTTGCTGATGACTGGCTAAATGTCCGTCAGGTGAGTGAGAAAAATATTAAGTAGCTAAAGTATTACCAATCCACAGGGCAATATGTAAATTCTAATTGGTACATGGAGAACGTACTTTAGGAATACATGCATTAATCTCTTACTTAAATTAAAAAGATAGATAATTGGTTTACATAAGGTTTATACATCTTTGAGACTATCTTCTAATTAATTGATTTATTTTGATTTCTGTAAATTGTTTAGCTGATCAGACCAGAGGAGATTATAAATCCGAATATTGACGAGTTGTCCATGATGACTTATTTGTCTCAGTACCCTAGTGCCAAATTGAAAGCAGGAGCCCCGATTAGACAGAGAACTAATCCTAACAGGTACGTGTATTATTTTGTATTGTAGGGATCTAAACATCAACAATTTAAGAAAGGAAACCAAAAGAGATTTCTTAATTTGGATATTGAATTTTCTTTGAAAACGAGCTAAATACAACTATTTACGAGGAAAGTTTTTGGGACTGAATTTTCTTTAAGCAAAGTGTCCACAGTTGATACTTGTTCCCTATAGAGAGTATTTAATTTTCAAGAATTCTATTTATCCCTTGTTCCCTTTTAAATTGGTTTGAGAAAATATTCTGGCTACTACAATGAAATGATTACTGATTTATTGATTGTTGGTTGTGTTAATGAATTGATGCTGATGATGATGTGCCTTTAAAATGGTATCATGCCCTCCACTGTACTGTGAATGATAATGATATCATGTCGACTGTATCCCAAACCAACCATGTAGTGTTGCACCACCAAGGTAATTTTTCCCTAAAATCTTGGCCAGACTAAAAAGAGTAAAATCCTGTTAATTCTTTCCTAACCCGTAACGTAACCCCATTGTATATTATGTTGTACATATAAAACATAAACATTACCTACTCATTTATTTACTTACCGCTGCGTAACAGTTTCTGCTCGCGTGAGTTTTGTATTTATAATCACTGAACAATTCAACATAGCTACCAATTAACATTTATTTACTTTTCGTGCTTTATGGACCATGAAATGAGTGAGCGTTAAGTTAAGTATGATGTTGTTTTTCGGGGGATTTTAACGCTCCGTTAGTTTTTCATGTAGCGAGTGTCTATTTGCGTGTGATTATCGTTGGAGATTTGTAATTAGTGATGTTGTGACGCCTTAATGCCACGGCCAAGCCAGCTAGCATTGTTTTTAGCAATGGTAATATTGTTGGAAGAGTCCGAGCCTTAACTTCTGGAATTATTTACAGAGTGAGAGCTTATGGACCAGGCATAGAGCCGAGCGGACCTGTCGTCGGCGCTCCGGCCAATTTCACTGTGGAAACATTCTCTGCTGGAAAGGGGGACGTAGCTGTGATTGTAGAAAACCCCAGAGGAGAGAAGGAACCGGTATGTCTATGTTAACTTACCTACTTCTCTTATTTTCTGATCGATATTCCAACTCTCATTTCTATCCCTGACTTGTCTCCCTACTGCCTGCTTATCTTTTACGGCCTGGCCTGCTTTGGCCTGCTCTCCGTCTCTTCCATTTATCTATATCCTTACGTCACATTGAATTCCAAAGACTTACATAATATTCCCGTTCACTCATATATTTTATCTGTCTCCAGAATTACCATTCTCTCTCATTATTTATCTGCTGGAAAAGATAGTAATACTTACAATTCATAAGTTCTATTCAAATTTCGTATCCGAACTGAATTGAAATCCCTTCCCTATGTTATCAGTGCAATATGCATACCTATAATTTATCAGAGAACCCTAAGCTAAAGCATTGCAGCATAGCAATTCTTTTATTAGCAATTCTACTAGTTATTATGGGTAGGAATCGCGATTTCTCTTGCAGAATTATTTCCATTTTTTATTTCTGCTTATTTATGTGCGTTTTAAAACTGTAAAATTAATTCTTATTGCCAGTTATGGTTCTTTCTTTCACAATCCCCGGTCATATTTATCTCTTTACATTTCCACCCATACATTCTTCAGGAGATTTGCAGTAGATTTTTTCATTACATGAAATGTATTGTATGTAAGTAGGATAAGATGTATGTACTAAAAACGATAGTCACTTGACTTGCCACATCACACACTAATATACTAGAGAAGGTTAGGTACCTTAAAATAAATGTCTTATATAGCTAAGAACCTAAGTGCTTAGGTATTGTAATTTAGTTTTATTATAGGACACGTTTTCTTTCTTGTTTCGTCCACGTACTACATATTTTTCGAATGTGCGAATCAGTGTCAGCAGTCCGGTCGTCCCTGTCTATTTCAGTTTATAAGGATATAACGGTACCAAAAGAAGAGACACATGTTCTCATCATTATCCTATCTTATACATACAAGGAGCGTTCAAATACAATGTAAGATAAGCACTGGTACAATTTCCTCAATTGATTTTGGTTCCCTAATCCGTTGTAAGCATACTTTACTAATGTTACTTACACTGGAGATTTAATCATTTCGTAGTTGCAATGCCAATGTATCGAGAGTACCGCGAAGTTAGTTTCTAAATACCCGTGATACAAATTAACCCAAAAATTGTGTGCAAAATATATAAAATAATTGTATTTATTGCCTTTGTTCTTACAGATAATTTAATTTCTTCTGTTGCAATGCACTTTTATATTTTAGTGGGCAAATTTAAAAGAAAAATGATGCGATGCGATTTTGTGTACCCTTTAGTTTCTAGGTCTCGTAATATTTGAACGCTCCCATATCTGTAATACTGTAGCCGTGTAGCCATGCACCTATATTTTAGATAGGTAATCCAAAACTCTTGTCTACTACATATAATAGACGTAAGAAAGAAAGTAACTGTTGTAGCAGGAGTTGAATAGAAACGGAGAAACGGATTTCGCTTTAGTGTGCGCTATGCTGTGATATTAGACTGTTATGGTGCGTGTATTACAACACGTCTGTTGTAGTAGACATTGCATTGGTCCATAGCCAGTAGAAAGAAAGAAAGTAGTTCAGCAGGAGTCTAAGGAAGTATTGCCTTTCTTCCTTGCGTTGTCTTCCCATCAGTTCGGTTGAGTTGAGATGAGACGTGAAGAGTCAGGCAGGGCAGGCAGAGATGCTTTGGTTCGTATAGGCAATAAAAATGTATCTTACTGCTCTTTAGGTGGAGATGAGGTTCAACAACGACCGAAATCTCACTTACAGCCTTTCTTACACTCCAAAAATCGAAGGCCTACACAAAGTATCTATACAGTTTGCGGGTAGGGAAATTCCGAAATCGCCATATACAGTTCTGGTGGAAGGGCATGCTGGTGATCCAAGTAAAGTGACTGCCTCCGGACCAGGACTGGAGCCAGAAGGGGTGGTCATTGGGCGACCTACTTACTTTGACATCTTTACCAAAGGTAAGTAGTCCATTACCTACAGCCTTATACATACATTGTACATACATACATAAGTACATACAGCCTACAACAATATTATACTTGGAGAAAGTATTTACCAAATACTAATCGCCTACATATACAGTACAACAATAACTAAACGATGGAATGTTACCAACTAACTTCCAAAGAAAAATAGGGCAGTCTATTTATGTATAGCTAGTACTCTTACCTAAACTACTGATTGGAGAAACACGTGTTATATGTATATACATAGCTATTGTATGTAGTTAAATACGGTAAGGTAAAAAGTATGTACGTATAACTCGAGAAAGAAGATATAAGATGTCCAGAGAAAAGTAGAAGCGGAAAGTTTCTATTAGGAAGCCATAATGAGTCGGATATGTAGAGAACAGACGGTCCGTTAGATTTTTGTGAGAGAAAATAAAGTTCATCAGACGCTGTCTGGTGTGACTGTACCGTCAGGCTGAGTGGTCTACTTGATAAAAGAAAAGAGATAAGTAGACAGACAGACAAGACAAGAAAAGCTGTAGCGTGGACTATATAATGTAGAGTGGGATAGAGAAAGTGTTCACACTTCATAGTAGTATCACCAAATCCAGATATCGGGTAAATAATGTGAAGATGGGATGCGATGAGAGAAAATGAGGGAAATCAAATTGAGTTTCCCACTTACTTAGACTTTCTTTTCATTTCTATGGCGTGCTGTATGTCTTTTGGTTCATGGGAAGGCAAAGAACGAGGAAACGGAATCAAATGATTCTCCAGATTTTCCAGATTGTCATTCAGTTAGCGTTAGAATTACTACTACTGCATGTTCTCTCTGTATTATGCATAGCTACACACTAAAAGAAATGGTAGACACTAGATCGAGACTTTGTAAGATAGTCGAGATTCGTATATACTTATTTAGTTAATAAGTAAGTAAGTAGGAATAGCGTGCCGTACTTGCTTAGTTTTGAGATAAAGAGGGAAAGTTTATGTTTGGTTTGTGTGAAATATTTCAGAGGCTGGGAAGGGTGTTCCCGAAGTGATTATTCTTGACCCAGCTGGCCAAAAGAATTCTGTGCCTGTGAAACTTCGCCAAATTAGTCAAGACGTCTGGAGATGCGAATACGCTAGCTCGGCCGTCGGTCTGCATTCCGTTAATGTTTTCTTTGCTGGAAAACCGATCCCTAAGAGTCCCTTCGGAGTTTTCGTATCACCCATTTCAGATGCCAAAAAAGTACGTGCGTCCGGTCGAGGATTGCAACCAAAAGGAGTTCGAGTCAAGGATGCTGCAGATTTTAAGATTTACACTGACGGAGCTGGAGAGGGGAAAGTGGAAGTACGAGTTATTGCACCCGGTTAGTAGTTTGTTAATAAATAGTTTATGAAAGCTCCTTTCCTCCATAGTACATAGCGCTATGAACATATTAGTTCTGGAATTATAAATTGCGAGTTTGTGTTTGTTTGTTTATGGGGATGTGGGTGGGTGGAGAACGGAAACTGGTTCATTTATTAGAATTACTCATTGTGCTTTCTCTACTACTTACAGGCGGAGCTGCAGAGCCTGTCAATATTAAAAAAATAAACGGAACTACATACGATGCCGTTTATCACCCTCGAAAGGAGGGCCGTTACATTGTCATGATAACCTACGGAGGTCAGGAAATCCCTCGCTCGCCTTTTGAGGTTAATGTAGGTCCTTATAAAGAATCCACTATTCGAGCATATGGACCGGGTCTTGTGGGAGGTGTTGCTGGTTACCCTGCCCTATTCACTGTAGAGACAAATGGAGAAACAGGTGCCTTAGGTAATGAACATTTCTCACTCCAGATTTTCTTTCTTTCTTATTTTTTACTCTCCACTGACTTATAGGGTTCTTAGCCCCATTCCGATGGTAAGGCCTTCCTAAAAGATCTCTAAATTGGCCAGACTTGTTTTCGCTAATGAAATATTGTTCAAACACATTTATACCTTTATACACCACAACAGGATTCAGTATAGAAGGGCCATCCCAAGCCAAAATAGACTGTCATGATAATGGAGATGGATCTGCGGACGTTCGATATTTGCCAACCGCTCCCGGGGAGTACGCAGTACATATTCTCTGTGACGACGAGGATATCCCTAAGTCACCCTACATTGCTCAGATTCTGCCCAAAAGCGACTTTCATCCAGAATTGGTAAGCACAACACTAATACTAATAAGTAGTAAACCCAAACAGCGGGTTCTCACTCACAATCAGCCAATCCAAGGAAAACCTAACTGTAATCTGTAATAGCTACATAGGATACACTTACCAAGTAACTAATACAATCTGTTCACAAATAATATATATGTACCAATCGTGTTCCTAGTGGTAGTTGGAGGTTGTAAATAGTACACTAATGGAAACGAGTATTAAAGCTAAGTGAAAGTAGATGCTAATATACAAACAAAAATGAATTGACTTGGCTCGGCTTAGATTATTAGAGACTCCTCGTTCCCGTCCTCGTCTCGTTGCTTTGTGGAGGAGGTGAATTTAGTAGGAAGCACTCCTGTCTTGATTCTCAATTTAAATGCCGCTCTTGCTTTGCGTGCTTGATTTCCATTCTAATGACTTGTTTTCTTACTTAGGTGGAGTGTCACGGACCCGGTCTGGAGCCAACTGGAATTTTTACAAATAAACCTGCAGAATTCACGGTGGATACGCGACGTGCTGGATCCGCTCCTTTAGAAGTCACGGTATGAAAATGCAAATACACTCATTAGCTATTCAGCGATTCACTTTAGTTTGGAAATCAAAATTTTCATTCTACACGGTGTACAAATGTGATTTGATTCATTTGCTTCCAGGTTATGGATTCCCAGTATAACCTCCTCGATGTCAAATTGAAAGAGACTAGCGATGGTATGTATTCATGCAGCTATGTGCCAAAACGGGGTGCCAAGCACACTGTACAAGTAAGTAAATAGTTTCCAATTGTTTTACTTATTTGAAAAAATTTACTTTCACTTTATTTTTGTTTACTGCGGTTCTCAACATTTAATGCAAAATTTTGTTTCTCCCTTAGGTAAATTATGGAGGCGTTCCCACCAAGAAAAGTCCCTACAGACTCTTCGTTTCCCAACCTACAAACCCAGGGAAAGTGCAGGTGTTCGGCCCCGGTGTCGAAAAAGGAATAAAGTCTCAGAAGTCAACTCATTTTAACATTGACGCCAGAGATGCTGGCGCAGGAGATTTGCAAGTTGCCATTACGGACGAGAAAGGGCAAGCGATTCCGTACGAGTTGTCTGACAATGGTGACGGTACCTTCTCAGTTGACTACTCTCCGCCCACACCTGGCAACTACAAAGTGAGTCTTCCTTGGTCTCCATCAAATGAGAATGGAAATTCGATACTCTTTACGGGATGCAGCAGTTTGATTTTATTTCAACCATTCATTTAATATTCCCTTTTTAGGTTTGCGTCAAGTACGCTGGCCAAGAAGTACCTCAAAGCCCCATTCGTGTCGTTGTGCAGCCTCACGTCGATGTGTCCAAAGTGAAAGTCGATGGTCTTGAGCCAAGTAAGTGTCCTTTCCTATTGTTTAGTCAGATAAGATAAGATGCATGAGTTGAGGATGACAGTGTCGGGGGAAATCAATGGATGGACAAATAAAAAGGGTTCGAGGAAATTTAGCTGCTCACTTTCTCAATTACTTATAGTACAATATATGCAGTCACTCACGGTCAAAACCTCGCTCATCGTCAATATTGACATTTGTGCAATGTAAATGTGTACAGTGAAATGTATTATTTATTACTCCCAGAGTTAGGAATATGTTACAATATCATGAGATTGAAAAGTATTATGTAAAATATATAAATTGTAAACATAGAGTACGAATATAATTTAAGTGAAGTGTGATACGGAGAGAAAATAATAGAAAGTATTGAAAGTAAATGTTTCCTGGACTTGTGTTCAGTTGCACCAATCAATAGCCTGCAGCAGTTCAAAGTAATCACCCAAGGCGCTGGAAAAGCGGATATTGCCGTTTCTATCACGACTCCTTCGGGTACAAAAGTTCAAGCACATGTCATTCCCAGTCCGGAAGGATTTCTTGTGAATTTCACACCGACGGAACTGGGGGAGTACCTTTTGAGCATATCCTTTGGCGGGGAACCGATATCTAAAGCCCCCTACAGACTGGTGTGCACACATGGAAGTGACCCTAACAAAGTGAGGGCAAGTGGGCCAGGTCTGGAGAAGGGAACTGTCCACCGCCCAGCGGAATTCATGATTGACACAAGAGGAGCCGGTCAGGGAGGCCTCGGTGTCACCGTTGAGGGTCCTTGTGAGGCAGCCATCAATTGCAGAGACAATGGCGATGGCACTTGCTCCGTTGCCTATCTCCCTACAGAGAGCGGAGACTACTCTATCAACATTACTTTCAATGATGCTCACATACCAGGATCTCCCTTTCAAGCTATCATCTCTCCAGAAGCAGATTTGTCCAGAATAAAAGTGTCTGGCTACGGTATCCAGCCGCATGGTATGCCTCACAGCTCTCACTTTACCCGGAATCTCTTGTTTTCCAGTTTTTGCAACTCGCATGGAGTTTTGTAGTGTAGTCTGGAGAACTTAAGATATTTACTCTGTTGTGTTCATTATGTAATCCATTTATTTTTATATTTTTGTAATTAGTCATTTTGCATGGGTTTTGTAAATACGATTGAACATTTGCAATTATTACTATAATTGCTACTTATATAATTGTTATTTAAGTTGGTACCTATATGTGTATCGTATTTAGTGTGTACTTTAAATTACGATACACAGTATAGTTTGTAGATGGATTTTGATAGTGTGTTCTAAAGTAATATGATTTGTAGACTAGATTTGCTACTTATTTGTATTTGTGTAGCGTAGTAGTGTGTAAACTGTGTTTTGGTTGATTTAATTGTAGTTAGCTGAGAGTGAGTTTCTTTACTAACAAAGCGCGAAATCAGAGCTGGTGGTTTAATTAAAGGTTTGTGTAATTATTCCAGGCGTGTTTGCGGATTCCCCGACGGACTTCGTCGTTGACTCCAGAGCTGTGTCAAAAGTTACTCCTGGAGGGAAAGTATCTTGCACGATAACAAATCCTTCGGGAGCCAGAACTGATAATTACATCACTCCAATGGCCGATGGAACATATCGAATTAGTTATACTCCTTTTGAAGAAGGGCGTCATGTCATTGATATTCTCTACGACGGCGTCCCAATCCCCGGATCCCCATTTGCAGTCAATGTTCGACGAGGATGTGACCCCAAAAAAGTTAAAGCTTTTGGCCCAGGTCTCGAACGTGGCGTCGTAAATAAACCTAATATTTTTACAATAGAAACTAGAGGTTTGTAAACCCTTTCTTATATTTCTCTATACCTATTTGTATAGGTATGTGTATGTACATTCATATAACATTACATTTTATATGCTTATAGTTACATGATATCTCTTTCTATTGTATTTTTTACATGAAATTACAAAACGTATACTATCGATTGTAACTCTTGTATCGTTAATCTTTAGACTATAATTACAATAGTAGAGTAAGTTCGTTATGTATACTCCTATTACCTAATGAACAAATATGCACTAAAAAGCAACATGTTATCATAAGAGTGTATGTTTGTATTTTGCAATAATATTGCTAAGCTTATTTCCCCGTATTTTGACACTTGAATGAGTGTGGAATTTAATCTAATCAGAAACATGCATTGCTGTTTATTCCAGGTGCGGGAACAGGTGGTCTGGGATTAGCAATTGAAGGACCATCCGAAGCCAAAATGACCTGTAAAGATAATCGAGATGGTTCGTGTACGGTAGAATATATTCCAACGGAGCCGGGAGACTATGATATAAGCATTAAATTTGCAGATCAAGATATTCCGGGATCTGCTTTCAAAGTGCCTGTCGATCACTCTGTGGATTCGAACATAGTGAGAGCTTACGGTCCTGGTCTAGATCAAAATAACTGTCGCGAAGGAATTCCTCAAACTTTTAAAGTAGATGCTTCCAAAACTGGACGTGCCCCTCTCGCAGTTGATATTCAAGGTGAGTCGAGTGAATCTGCTCTCATCAAAATACCTCCTTCCTCTCTTTCATTCTCAATTTCTGTCGAGGTTAGGTATATTATGTCGTCATTTATTACAGCACTTCGTACATGTAGTATATATAACACATAGTTTATCAGTTTATTCTATCCTACCTGCTATTCTTGTTTAGTTTGTATCAGAACCACTCAAGTGTTTGATTACACTATCAACACCTAAGTATTATCGAGCAAAGTGTTGATGATAAGTGTCTGTCTAATTATAAATAGTTTCTCCTCTAATATCCTCACACTTACGGTAATGACTCTTGCTTGTGATCCTATTTTATTACGTACAAAATATATACACTTAATTCTTACTATGCGCTGAACGCTAACAAAATTATCAGCTTATCCTCTTGCCTTCCCGCTAGCACTCCATGGTAAAAATTAACAATGGGCTTTCATGTTACTTCGACCCGTATCGTAGTAGCTATCTGCCAAGATTACAGTTTTCCTGCTACTACATACACACGAATATGCACTAAATCCACATTCACCCGTAACCGTATGCGAATATGAATATGTCTATGTAAACAAAGATTATGAACCTACCTTACATAAGTAACGTGCAACAACACTCGTATACATCAATTCTAACAATGCTGTTTATGAATTTTATCTACACTAGTATATTACTTTTACTGGTATTATGCTGTCACGCTTATTAACAACACAATGAACTCCATATATATATCGTACATTCTCTTTCATGAATACAAGACACAGTTCTCAGTCTTCATTTTCTGTCTCATCTACTTCTCTCTTAGTAAATACCAGTATACATGTTATGTACATATACAAAAAGTTGACATGAGAAAGCAAGATTGACATTAATGTATATTTGGTATATAGTAGGTATATGTGTGTATTTATGCTGTGCCACTGGGTATGGTTATCGTACTAGAGATAAACGAAACCTTTGCCAGACAATAGGGAGCTGGCGAAAAATGGTTCAAAACGTAAACCAAGACCGATTACAGGACTTAGGTTTAGGTTTACGTTCGCTC
>JAQFYC010000643.1:0-50619 GCA_034694165.1 Tomocerus mixtus
GCACGTTCAATATGAACAGATGCGAATCAAGCGCGCGTCCGTCTGATTCATATTCTAACCATTGAGTCCTCCTTAACTATTGAATTAACTACAACGTAACTATAGTCCATAGCTAAATATAATAACAAATTAATTATTGTTCTGATTTTATTCGTTTTCACAAAATTAGATTTAAAGCTAAAAAAAATATCTGTATTACTGCACAATATTCTTATTGCATACCATACCAACTTATCTAGTTTCAATTTGAGACTCTGTCACATGTTTAATTATAAAGATAAGGTCAAAGTCCTATTTTAAAATTAGAATACAAACGCAATATGCAGAATTGAGTGGATGAGGTGGTGCAGGAGTAACCTACTTAAGTAGTGAGGTGTGAGTGTAAGTTTAGGGGTTGTAGTGATTATCTGTATTGGAGAGAGGGGGCCATGGCATGCCATGTAAGGCAGGAGACAGTCAAGAAGCCAAGACAGCTCCGCTGTCGTGTCGTCTTTATTTATAGTTTCTGTGTGCAAACCACGCTCCGCCGTCAATAAACCATCCGGCGACTTTCTCTCGTCTACTACTGACTCCTACAGTAATACTTCTTGCATTCCTCTACATTTTCCATCTCATGAGTCGTGACATCACTCCTTATACGCTAAATACCTAACTGTTTCTAAATAAATACCAATGCCTGGCTTCCTAATACTAAATAACTATTTACAATAGGTATAGGCATTCTTTTAGTTATATTAGAAGTTCATTCTACACAGTAGAGCTAGGATTCTAGAGTAGACAGGAGACAAATACATAAATATAAAGTCAATTTCCACCGTGAAGGATCCATGGATTTCAGGTTCAGCTTTCTCCTCCAATTTCATGCTATTCCTCGTCTAATCTAGGCACAGTAGCGTTTTAGTACTAAATTTCGCTGGGTTAATTACAAAAATCACCCACCCTAACATTTGACATTTTATTTGCAACTCCATACAACAATTTAGAGGTTTATAATATTACACCATATCAATGAACAGAATTTTTGTCTTATTAAATCAAAATCTTCATGGATAATGACAATAATGAGAGAAAATTCAAGCTTAATCCGAAAAATCCCTTGTCTTGGACTTAATAAATCCATTAACAATTTCGTGTACGTGAACAAAGCTTATATCTACCCTATCATCCATTGGATTGGACTATTCCCGTATTTATTTGGAGTATAGAAGTGAACGGAAGAAAGACAATTTGGCGAGAGTGAGGACGATGACGGAATACTGACATTCGAGTGTTTTACTCACCCTCCCCAAATAAATAACACAAACGGAACCTTCAAAGGAAAGGAATCCAACGTCTTGTATTGTAGAGTAGAAGAGTTCCGCCGCTATTTTATTCTGCAGTTTACGTATACTGTGTAGCTTGTGCCGTCATAGCAGAGATAGTCGTAAAGCTACACACTACACACTACAGTAGAACAACAAACCTATCATTATCTCCTGATGGCAGTCAAGTCATAGCTTTAGCTTGAGTTGAATGAGATGTGGATGTGACTGTATTACGTTCCCATTCCAAAGATATCTTCTCAAATAAAGCAACTTTTCTCCAAAAATATTACGATACTCTTGCCTGCCTATTCTGAAATAAGAAAAGAAAGCTTTCTCCTATCTCTCCCACATCATCGCCAAATACTTTCTCCTCACTCATTCACTTACTCACTTTCTCCATACCGTGAAGTGAGTCAAGTTGAGTCAGAGTCAGTCAACGACGCCAAGCTACAGTTAGGACAGAACATAATCCGATCGGTGGGTGTGATAGCTTTCTGGAGAAATCAAACCAGAAGAAAGATATTTACTACTCTTATATTGCCAATACAGATTCACCGGATTGCTCTGCTGACTCCTACTGTTCTGCTCTGTAGTTGTGTTGTCTCGTGTAGTGAGTGTTATTTAGTACTTTGCTCCCTGTCTGTTATGTATCTGTATTGAAGAAAGAGAAGGAGGAATGGTACATAAGTATAAATATAAATAAAGACATGGACGGATAGGAAACCAGAGCAGACAGTCGTCAACAATATCTGCAGGAGTCGTATCGTTTTTATTGGTTCCTTTAGATTTACTCATAACTCACATCAGCCAAGATCCCACAGTCCACAGCACACTCACTTTAATGTCTACGACTTGTAGTAAATGCTAGAACAAAATAAGTACTCCCTTCCTGTCTGCTCTTATACAGCATTTCTTTTAGAAATCAATCTACTGGAAGGCTAGAAGGTAACCCTTGAGTCATTCATGCTACAAAATACAAACAACAGGCATCGCACAGGTATGCTGAGGATACTGCACCAGGTAGATATTATTTATTGCTAGATTGGCTGACCATTGTGCTTTTTTATTAATCAGTATTACAGCATAGCCCATACGTCAAACTCCAAGATATGTGTCTATGTGATTTGTGTTAAGGACTAGAATAAAAAATTTACGTCTGAACTCAATAATCTAAAACGTAACTGCTAATTCCTAGATGGTTTAAATTTTTATACATTTTACGAGTGTTTGCCCTAGTTACATTTAAGTGGAAATTAGTGCTATGTGATGGGTATATGTCTACATTCTTTTGTATAAGAAAAAATGAAATTATAGTCTTTCTCCCATAAGCCATTATTTGTATGTACTCCAAAAATATTTCCCATTGACAATCACAAGTTCAAAAAGGAAGGATATAATAGGTAGAGTGCAAGCAAGGTTACTTATGCCCCCTACGCTGTGCACTTTTATTATACACTATATATGATAACATTTTATTAATGTTCACAACGAAAAGTTGCCACAATCACACAGTATTCAGGTTTACAAATATTTTTAAGACTTATACATATTAATATAAACGAAACATTAAATGTTTGGGGAAAATAAATGATTGTGTAATATTCGGACTGAATCTTTGACCACAGAAATTACAATGTCATTATTTTATTATTTTATACCTGCCTACATATAAATATACGCAGGCAGGTCCTCCAATAGATTTTATTCTTTTGCTACAATATATGTATACATGTATAGGTAGTATATATCGCTGTACATATGTCGCTCTGTGTAATGGGTACAGTTTGGTGAAAGTAGAGCAATATGGAAAGATCCATAGAAAGGAGAAGAATAATAAGACAAAGGCAATTTATGGTTGGAGAGTTAGTGGTGTGGTCAGAGTGAGAACAATGCAAAAAGGAAATAAGAAGGGAGATTGGCAGTGGAAGTGGAAGAGTTACGTAAAAATAATAATTGAAGGCCTAGAATGGCGGCAGAAGAGGGAATGAAAGGATGGGAAGCGGGTTCTTTTGTGCTGGAGGTCCTCAGTTCACTCAGATCCATCAACTATTGGTTTTAGTACTGTCATGTCAGAGCGAGCAAGTCTCCCTCCCAACTCAACAGAATCTCTTTCATCATCCCATATCCATCGGGTGGTTCGGTTGTGTAACCTTTGTGTGTGTGTTCCTGTAATGCAATGAGTCTTCTTCTTCTTGACTCAGTTGAGTTGAGTAGACGGATGGATAGAATAGATAGATAGGTAACTTATGTAGGCACTAGCCATCTCCTTTATGCTATATATTAGTTCATTGTATGTATATAAGTAAGGAACTATAAATCCTAATCCCCTAGCCAAAAGGAGATAAAATTCTTAGGTTTTCCGCAATGAACTTTTTAGGAGATGAAAGAAATGCTCGTGCCTGACCTGTGTACTGATCGACACTCAGATTACATACATGCAAGCCTTCCGTCCCTCCCTACCATTTACTATAACACCTTACATCTACTAAAGTACTGTACTATATAGTAGTATTCCCAAAAATAAAAATAGGCTATAACACTGAAATGACGACGCCATTTCAGCCCGTTCAACTCCTTGACAGGTTTTCCAACTTTGTTGCCTCTGGAAAAACTCCTATCCTCCATCGCATCACAGAACTGCGGAGGAGAACCGCTTAAAGGCTTTCCTCACAAAAAATTAATAAAAACCACACACAAATGCTGATTCTATTTGCAAAATCTATCAATTTTGTCTTTCAATCCTTTTATTAAATGGGAACCCTTCTCTTGCTGTCTTTCTAATGTCTCTAATTCCATCACTAGCAGAACCTTTCACTTGCTTTCACCTTCATCTCTCTGATAAATATATATCTTCAATAAAAACTCTTAAGGGCAATTCATATGCTATAATGGGGAAATTCAATGGCTTATAATACTTTGTGAATTACAATTTAGTATAATTAACAGTGCAGTCAGCAGTGGTAACTTTTCTACATACAGTATACATACTTGCTACATAACATATCTAGTCACTATATTTTTACAGTATGTATGTTTTAGATACAGCTTTTGCACTGCATCTATCTGTACTTGCTAAATATCATTTGTGTATGTCGAACTGCGTTAGGTACCGACACACTTAATGTTTAAGGTATAGTGCTAGTATGTCAAGTAGACGTTGAAACGCACAATTTATTTAAGGCTCTAGTATAGTAAGTAAGTATAGTAAGTATTTACAAGGGCAGGTGCCTTTCTCCAATCAAAGTGTAAGTGAAACTTTCGTACATGGCAGAGGTAGTGGTTTAATTTGATTTCTATTTTATGAGACGCTATTTGACGCTTTACTAGTATCTTGTTTTAGGGCGCTATTGCTCGTTTAGCATTGGAAACTTTAGAAACTCGAGTAAAATTTAAATTACGGCTTTATGACTAGTATCCCAGACTAAAATAACTTCACTAATGGCACATATACCTATTTCTTTGCTTTTACTGCTAAACCCCTTTACGTTTCATTCAATGGCTCCAAACTCTCAACTTTCCCTGCCTCCAACTTAAATTTCGCACCAGCTCACTTTAAGAATCTCAAACCTACTTATGCAGAATTAGTTTAATGCAAAACCAAGAAAAATCAATTCATTCGCGTTCTTATCCTTTACCAAATCTTAACCTTACAATTGTTTCCCTAAAATATGTAGTATACTCAAATAAACTTCCTACTACCTTCAGACAAATTATTTTGTTATAGTACCTGTAGGTGCATATGCACTTATGCTATCAAAAGTACACATTTAATTTAAAACTCAATAAAAGAAATCCGATAGTATTTTACCAATTCTTTGTAATACAGGCAATCAATAACTTTTTTAATGGTTTGATAGTGCAATGATGAATTTAAAAGTTTCAGCAATGATAATTAATTAAATATTTAGGGAATTCGCGATTGGTTTAATGATTTCTACTATAATTTCAAGGAAAATAGAAATATGAATTTTAATAATGAATTAATGGTCTATATTACTACAATGTAAAGCCATATATTTATGTACCATTATGTAAGGGTTTGATTTTTGCAGAACTGTAGGAGCATTCAGCTGGAATGCTTACTGCCTGTTATCAATGTCACAATGCTGGCAGCTTTTCTCATGATTATTATACGTTTAGTAGTGTTTAGATCGAAAGAGAAAGTAGGGGAGCATGCGAGGGAGTTTTTCTATGGACCTCCTAATCTATCATTCTAAGGCAAGGAAAGGCGAGCCAAGTAAGTCAAGAAAAGTAATCCAACTGTGGTGTGGAGAAACTTGAATCGAATCTCGGTGAAAGCAATTAAGAAAATGTGACGCTCGGTTGTTCCAGAATTCTATTGCCACTCTCACTAAAATAATTCTTCCTAACAATAAGCAAACCGCAAGAGATCCCCACTTTCCCCAAAAATAAGTTTTACTTTTCACTTAATTAGTTTAGTATTCCTTTTACTTTATTTCATCCGAAGGTTAGCGAGTGTAGGCTGACAGAGCAAGGCAGGTCGAAGCAATGCAACAAACTAAAGGAAGGCCGAGAAAGTCCAAAAGACATAGACAATCATCCAGCGAGGCAAAAGAAGGCAACACCTGTAGCACACAGGTGCTCTCCGAAAAGAAAGGCGAACATATTCAAATTGAAACTTATGAGAGCTTGGGCTGAGTAAGAGCACATGCAATACATACAACAGTACATAGCAGTACATGCATAGCAGTACATAGAGCCCATAGAGAAGAGAACACGTGTCTACTCTTAAAGATACAATTTATAGGAAGTGAAAGTCTAAAACAATTATTAATTTTTCAATTACACCGAAACCTTTTGCCTTGAGCCACGATAATAAATCAGTTTTGAGTGGTTGTTCCTATGCTAAATGCATACATAAAGAAAACTATCTTTTGTAAATAATTGCCTTTTATGGCCAAACGGGTTTTCACACAATAGAAAATAGAAGAGCTAATTTAACTAACGTTTCTGCTACATCTTCCCCAGCCTATACCTAAAATTCAACAACACAGAGTGCTCATTTCCTTACCATTTTTATTTTACTGGTAGACAGAAGACTAAAAATGCCTTCCAGTCTACGCAACGTCATAATAATAGCTAAAGGCGTGTATATCTGGAGCATATGCACATTTGGGCGAAACAATGTGTAGCGTGCTGTGCTTGTGCTGTCGGTGAACGTCTGCTTTTAATGGCCTCGCATTTATTAGCTTAATAGAGATGGAGCGTAAGACGCCGAGTCAAATCTCAAGTTGAATTCTTCTTGTCTGTCTCTCTAATACTCAGACGGGATGTTATTGTTCGGAAAGAAGATATAAAAGTTCATTTGAGCCGATCTGTTTCATATCATCCGTTTAATTCCAGCTGAAATGATGTTAGGATTAATGTTTCGTCTTACTCGTACCCACAACCGGTTATATTTAAGTGTGCAGACAAGAGGAAGACAGTGATAACTCTTAGCATCTAACCCCAACTCAACTCAAAATCTGCAAATGCCTTCCCTGCTGTTACAAGAATATCAAAATCTATGCATAAACATTACCTATACTAACTACTACTAATATTTAAATAATAGTTTTATGTATACCTACAATATTGACATAACCATGATATATTGTATTTACAGTGTATAGCCTAGTACAGTATTTAGCATTGCATAAAGTATTTTTATGTTGATAGCCCCTTGATGCTGAATTGTGATTGTATACATAAGTAAAGTAGGCAGAGGATAATAAATGCGGGTGAGAGTAGAAGGTTGAGATAAATAGCCAGAGTATTTAAGTAATGAGATCTAGAGCAAATGTAATTTGCATTTACATAACTAAGACAAAAGGATGAGGAAAAGATACTCACTGACAAAATGTATACAAGTACAATGAATGTTGCATAATGTCTGTGTGTATGTATATTGAGTGAGTGATGGAGTATAGTGAGTATAGTGAGGCAGAGCAGAAGCCAGAGAAGCACATAAAAGGGAAAGAGGATGCAGTGCAAAAAGTTTTTCAGATTAGATTTAACTCAAAGATGAACAGGAAATTCAATGAGAGTTACTAGAAGGATGATGATAGCTATCTCCTTTGCTTCCTGCTCTCTTCCACTCTATACACATACTTATATTGAAATCCAGACAAAACTATTCTCTTTATCTCGGCTATCTAATGCACCCGTTAGTGTTTGTATCCATGATAAAGCACTTTGGAGACGAGCAAAAATCAAATTCAACTAAAAGCCTCCAGTAATAATAAACTAAAACTCCTGCCTGCCTGCCTGCCTGGCTTGGCCTGATGTTTACTGACGATAACAATTTCCCAGTTTACATTTTACAATATACACGGATGAAAAGATCCCTAATTTCTTAGAATCTACTTCATACGCATGTCTAATACGTTCGAAGAATCCTATTTAGCTTGCTTTTATTTTATTTTGCATTAACATATTAACATTACTAGACGGTACTTGCTATGCAATGTATAGTTCAAGGCAAGTTATTCTAAAAAATTCTTTAAATTGATTTTATTTCCCTTAAAAGTTGTATTTCATTTGCATGATGTAATACTCAAGGAAAAGATATGAAAATATACTGTTAGGAGAAAGTATTATACCTACATATTTACTTATATGGAATAGTTTATTTTGCAGGAAGTAAAAAGTTCCGGAAATCCGTTCCTCTGTGTGTCACTATAATTTAATAGAAGCGCACTCTACTTATTTATGCAGACAACAACAATACAATACAAAATTAATATATAAACTTGCTTGCAGATCTATCAGTACATAGTATATAAGGATAAAAATATAGTACATTTTTGTGTGCATTTATTCTTATTAACGGGAAAGTGTGCTATGGGCTATTATGCGCCCGCCCTCTTGGATCTTTACCTTAATGGTTATTTATATTAGAAGAGAAATGATGAAAACGAATAAATAATAAAGAGAGTGTAGGGAAGGGGAAAAGAAAGAAGTCGACTTCAAAATGACTGAGAAGGAACCGTCTTTTATCGCCTAAACTGAGTGAGTGAACCGTCAAAATTTCTTAGGTAATGAGATGAAGAAGAGAGTGGGCGACAGAAGATGCGACAATGTTCAAAATATACTTTCATACAAAGCAATAAACAGACAGACACAGAGTTTCGTCGGCACACATAGTACATGTACGTCTAGCAATCTATGAATTTCGCCAAGAGTCAAATGAGATGCCTGCCTGTGCTTAGCAATGTACATAATTCATATACTTAGGTACCTACCACCTATCTAAGTATTCAGCACAAAGAAATGAAAGTTAGGACGAGAAAGACGAGAGACTTCCCTCAGTCCACCAAATAAATGACTCAATAGAATGCACGTCATATTCAAATTCACGTCCTCCTTATAAACGCTGTCTTTCTCTCTGCTTTCTCCACGCCTGCCATTTTCACTCACAACACACATCCATCTCCTTCATTCGTAACTAAAGTAGAGTAAAAGCAAACCTTCATTACAAACTACACATGTAGCTCTTCATATTTTACATAATACACAATAAACTTGAACATATAACTAATGCAAAATACTTCACAGGGGATTGTTGTAAAAGTTGTAAGTAAATGAAAAATTTCTTGTGTCTCGTCAGAACAGGAGTATATTGTCCTGTCATATAAGACTCCCAGACAGCCAGTGGCAATGACAACTAAATAAATGCATTTCACTATTCAAACCAGCCAACCAACCAACTTTCTACTCAACAATTTCCACCAGACTGACTGACTAACTCACCACTTTTACTCAGTTCCTTCCCTTGCCTTCTCTCTATTACCTATGTTACATTTTACTTAAAAAGAACTTACTTTGCTTATGTATTTAAACATATTAACATATATGCTCTAAATTATGTTATGTATTATTAAGTATGTAATATACAGAAGTGGAACATGTGCATGGAACAATCTATGCTGATGAACAAAAATAATAACATACTCCTTGAGCAACCCCATTTCTTAAATCATTCATAACATTCATCCAACTGAGTAACAACTTCTCGAGCACTGCTCTACAAAATAAGTTCACAATAAGAGCCAAGGAAAAGCATATCGTTTAGTTTATGTATTAGTTTAAAAGCTACGAATTACTTATGTAATATACCATACAATACAATGTAATGTTCTGTTTTTTAAGTATTATAATTACCCAGAATTGTATATAGTAGGTTTAGGTAGGTAATAAAGTAATGAGTGAATATAGCAATTCTTCGTTACATAATAATATTTCATTAACAAAATCGTCGCATAAACTGGTATTCAAAGCTAAGGCTTGCTTTGTTCTCTTATAGCCTAATGCATGTAGTGTAGTTTATTATTACGTCTACCGTATACTATATAGTACTAATATTGCTTGCAAAAGCCAACGGTCGAAAGTTTTTGCTAAGAGAACGAAAGCAAGCCCTAGCTTTGCTGATATTCCTAATTTATCATTTTATCTCAATATAAAAATGCACAGATACCACAATAGTGACATCATCCGCTATTAAAAGTACAATAAATATTCATAATATAGGTAAATACTCGAAAATGTTATTAAGATCGAGGTGTGATTGCATTTCCCTAAACAATATATCTATTGTACTATTATACGCAAAATTGGCTCGAGACTGCAAAAAATAATTGGATGTACACATCTGGAGTTGATAACATAAGTAACATATTGACCAATGTCACAGTTGGCAGTTGTCATTTCCTGACGAAAGAAAATCAGTCTGTGTACTAAGAAAGTATCGTAAGAGAACCTCGTACAGTGACATTAGGTAGGTACCATAATGTTATTGTCATCTCTACTCAGAGGATTGAAGTTCCAGTGTCTGTCCGTTATCCGTTAAGAAGCCATATGGGAATACGACTATCCTCAGACGGGCTCTAGTGCTGGACTGTTGGACGGATGTTCTTATCTGGACTGGACTATGAATGTTATTAAGGAACGTGGTGTGTGTGATAGAAAACTTCCTCGAAACTTTTGTTCTTGCTCGCAATTCAATAACCTTCTTGTGTTCTATTGTTGTTAATACAGTACCTATGTGAATATCGGGTTATAATCCTATACAGACTAAATACTAGACATTTGGACGCTAGTGGCCTTTGATTATATTAGTATTAAATACTTCAAGAGAGCTGTCTGCTGTTTTTTCCCCAACACTTTTGTATACGTAAGAGAAGATATTATAGAGTAAGGGGATGTTATAACACACATCAACTTTTGAATCCGTACAGTAAATAGTTAGCTTAATTATCAACTCTATTATATTCTACATAATGCATCTGCCTATTTATATACAACGGATTTTGCTGGAGCTCAATCTATAGTTATTGCTCGTGTGAGACCGTTAAATATTTATTTTAGAGTAAGGTATAAGGATTGGGATAAACCAGATCCAAACCTCTATGTTATTGGTGAATGATGAGACTACGTGAGATAGTGAAAGTAAGGAAGCAGGCGAAAAGAGAAACAAAAGTGCACAAGTTGTCTTTCTCGCTTCCTGTCGACTTAGCGGAGGAGGAGATGAATTCTGGATGCAGGCGAGAAAAGAAAAGAGCCAAAGAAGGCATTAGTCTAAATTAGAAAAGAGACAGAGTCTCACTCGAACCTCTCCCCTCACTCTACAATACACAAATGCTTTCATTCATCCTAAAATATGTACAGGAGAAAGTAGTACCTAGGTATAAGTAAAATTAATTCGAATAGGATACAGTCATATTTAATGCACTGTTTATATATACTTATACTAATACAATCAACTACCTATGTAGTATATTTTTGGCAGTATATAAATATTTAAATAAATATAGTTTGTATGTAGTATAATAGTAGTAATGTATTAGTTAAGTAGACAGAATGCCAACAGTTTGCTGTAGAGTGCCAATACAGGGACTACTATAAGAATACGTATATATTAGTAATGGTGCATGTAGTTATTTGGGATGTTGGCGGAGTGAGTGGCATTGAGGGCTGTGTTGTGAAAAACGTTCGAGTTAGTTGAATAATTAGCCGTCTCTTTTCGACAGAGTTGCTACGTGGACGTAGGTAGTGTACCTACAGACTGTCGAGAGAAAGGAGAAAGCTGGGACGCAACAACTTCAATTTCTACTTCAGATTCCAGTCCATTCTATTGCACTGAACTGCATTGCATGGCTTCCCACCAAAATGCTTACTTTACTTTCTCCGAAAACTTTCTCCGTTCGTTTACTTGCTTCCTTTCTTTCTGGAGGCAGAAAGTAAATAAGTACAATGGTTGGTTGGTGGTCTGGTCACACAAGAAAATACTACAATAGTTATCTTTCCTGGCGACTCAGTTGATTACTACTTTAAAGCTTCTCCATTTTTCTCATTCTTTCTATCTCTGGAGAAAATAGTTCACTTATATTACTACTAGGTACTAAATATACCTATACTACTATATTAGTATAGATGCGTCAGGTAAGTTGTGTATAGCAAATTCTCTTCTATGCTTTCTCTCGGTATGTATTTATAAAGTTCTCTCTTTCTCTTCTATGTATGTAGTAGTTATGTAAGTAGTGGTGGATAGGATTGTAGTAGGGTATTTTGCAGAATTGTCCTCAGGAAGAAAATGTAATAGAGTAGAAGAGTCTGTCCATAGATGCAGTGTAGTCTGTAGTGTACATAGCACTCACTGTCCCCCACATTACGTGCACGGTACTACTTAAATCTCTAGTTGTCGTTTCGACTTCCAAGTAACTCAAGTGAAAAAATCCCTTTTCCAAAAATGTTCGACTTTTACTTGAGTAGAGTTGACTCGGGCACCAAATTGGATTCCTTTCGCTTTCTCAAAGAGTGAAAGTACAAAGCACGACACACACGGCCCTAGAATTTATATACTTACCTATGTACGTTACCTTAGCCTCCATCCAAACTCACTACCAAGCCGTAGACTAATAAGTAAGTACTATTATGTATCTTCTGTATAAGTATATGCGCATAATAGGGTTATCTTTATACTCTTGTGTTGTATGTACTATATATATTCCCCTTTATAGCATGAAGGTAATGTACAGTGACTACGTATTACAATGGATATTACATAGATGTATTAGGTTATTTCTTTGTACCACTAGACACGGATTGTAAATACGAGTATAGGAAAAAATAACACGGGCACATCTAAGTATAAGGTCATACATAATTGTATTATAGGAAGCCAGACTTAGGTACTCACTCTATCTCCATCAAGTTCAAACACTTCGGACAGAAAACAGACAACTCAACTATCCAATGTACTTATGAGACTAGACTACTCTTTATAGTACACCTGTGCAGATGTAAAGTAGTATGTGTGTGCCAATAAATCCTACAGGCTATAAGATAGTGCTGCTTCATAAGGTGAACATCTTCGGTGTGTGCAAAAATAATGATTAATATTACCTAATTAACTTAATTAACTAAGTTATAATAAATAGAAATATAATTAAATGGACAAATGATTGATGCTACACCAATTAATAGCAGCCAAAAATATACAGAGAGTATAGAACGTATTAAAATAAATAGGGTTACCGTATTGTAGACCAGAATGAAAATTTACAAAATAGTACACGTACCTGAAATACAAAAAAAAACATATTACTAGTTAGGTCCTTTATTTTATTTCGTATTTTGCTAATAAAAAATTATATTTTAAAGTAAAAGTTGTGCCAGGTTTCACGTGATATTAAGGAGCAATAAACTACCTGAACGAACACTAAAATCTCTACCGAGTATTTAAAACGGACAAATTTTAACATTTCAACCCACTAGTTTTAAGATAACATCCGGCTAATAAACCTGACAAAAGTGGATAGTAACATGTGGTATTCGAAAGTAAAAATGTTTGACCTAGTTTTGAATAAACTGGATTATTTGGCCATTATTCTTGAAACGTCACACGCATTTTGGTTCAAAATAGAATAGGGTATAATTAAAATAGATTTTCCTTTGAATCAGTTGGCGATAAATTGAAGTTGTACAGATTTCCATTAGAAGGAAATGTATTATAGTCGATAGGGCGTAAATTCATGACTTACTCAATTTGCCTAAGCAACTTTCCAGTTGAATGGAATAGTCATTCTGATACACACGAGTGAGTATCTACAGTGGAGTTAAGTTAACTACTTAATATTGCTTAGGTTAGGGTTATGTTTGTAGAATACTACTTTGCTCTATATTGTGTATGTGCTTGTGGGTAAGTTAGTTTATAGAAGTATAAATGATTTTGCAGAAGCTGAAGTAAATCTCCAATGTATACATATCTGTATATGTACTAAAATGCTAAAAGTAAACGTACATTACTAGTAAGTATACATGTGGTATACAATATATACCGAAGTCTGGCTGGGAGAGAAAGCAATGGTATTTATGTGAGTGAATGTGATTGCTGAATGATCTCAATGAAGGAAGGAAGAGCAAACGAACGGCAGCTCTCTCTTGGGAAGGGATTTATGTAATATTCCAAGGTAGAGTATTATTATGACAGAGAAGTTTTATTGTCTCATTCTCCACAATATTCTATGTTTATGTTATGTAGTAGGTACATGCATTATTACCCGTGTTTACAGAACCGAACAAACATTTCGTGTTTATGTCTTCTCAATTATTCACCACACACACGAAGCAAGGGCGCAGCCAGCATAAGTATATGGCTTGGCTCTAGCCTTCCGTAAACTCTTTCAATAAACCAAAGCAATTAGCTTTAGTTGCCAACTTTTATTAATATTGCAACCACTGGGACAATATACTTCAACCTACTATTCTGATCTATCTCATATATTAAACACCACGTGGGATTTGTCATGATAACTTGTAATAGCTTCCCAGAATTGGCAGCACTCGTTAACAGTGCACTGCACAAGTACATAAATACTAAATATAATAAGTAGGAGTACCAATACAAATACAATAACTTAAATTCCTAACATACTGGTATGTAACAAACAACTCTAACTTTTACTGGAGGATTCTTGTTTACTAAAGTTGCAGTTTCACCCTAAAGAGAACAATAACTCCCTTTAGAGTCCATATTTATACATTAGTAACCACATTCTAAATGAATTTTATTCAATACAAACTATGTCATAGACATTTTTAAAAATCCTATTCCTAAACGAAGTGAAATCTCGTTAAAAGGAATGCAGTTGTAAATAATTATATGATAACTGTTCAAGTAGTATAATAATATTGTTATGCCTTTGCCAATAGGAACACCCAATATTAGGAGCTTGAGGGACTAAATTTAGAACCTACCAGATTTGGTGGACTAGTGACTTTTATTGGGACATCTATTTTGGTCTTAATGGGAACCAAGAATATTCCTATTCCTTGCAAAAAAATCGATCTTAGGCAGCTAGTTGTTTGTAAACAGAAGCCCTATTGGATACATCACCTTGTCCAGACTGAAGTTTGGCTTCGTTCAACAACTTTAGCGGGCTTATGCTCCGTTTTAGCTCATTGTTTGTATTTAAAAATTGTTGGAAAGTGCACGGCAAAAGAACAAAAGAGCATTTCATACGGCTTTCCCTAAAGTCAACATAATGATAATATTAAATCTGTAAGTGGCCCCAGTGTGTTGTGGAGATCAGTACCTCGGACTTTACACCAGGCCCTCCGTTGTACTTGTGCATTACATAAGTACATAATTTAGAATTTGCTGAAACACCGTACGTAAAAGCATAATCATTTCCATATCCAATCCAATACTCCCACAAAGAGAGATGCGGAATAGGAAAGATTTCCCCGCCTAAATAGATGGACGGACGTGCAAAGGGAAAGGCAACTAATTCAAAGAGAATGCGAAAGGATGCCAGATATTTATCCAATAATTGTCCGCATATGTAAATTCGGAATCCTTCACCCGTGAACCAAATGGACATCGACCATGAGACGAGAACAATTACGATGAACTTCAATGCATCTATACTTACTTACTATTGCCGCCTTCCGAAATGCGAATACTCATTTATTCGTTTTATAGTACAGTCACAGTCACTAGACTCTGTTTCTCATATAAAGAGACATATACGCTGACTATTTACATTCCAGTACTCTATAGCACATACAAAATGTATCTAATGTATCTAATGGGGATGTAGAACACAGAATTATCTCGTTTTACTAAACGACCATTTTAGCCTTGTCCAAAGAGCGATTGAGATAGTAGTATTTAGGTACGAAGTTACTATTAATACAATTCCTTCACATTGAGCAATTGTTATGTTTCCGGAATGAGATGAGATTTCCAAGTGGGGAGGCAGGCTGGTAGCGTATAAACTGATATTGCAATGGAATTCTAAAGGAAGCTCAATTGGTTGTATTTGTATTGTGTCGTGTTTTCCAGATATGACGTCTTTCCAGTACACACCAGCGTCATTATCAGGAGAAATCAAGTGAAATATTAACGTGGTCTTATAAATAAATATTCCATTTCACGTTAATGGAAATTGAACTACGTAATCTAATGGCTAACGCAAACGCGTTGCACACCTTCAACTGACTAACATTCGAATTTCCTATTAGAGGACCTATATCATTATACATAGTAAAACGTTGTCCGGGAGAAGCCTACTGTATTTCCTTTTCTGTAAATGCCATACTAAGTAAACACAAAATGCTAACTAAATATGTCTGTCCACGAGACTACATGGTGCATGTATTAAGTCAAGTGTAAAAGGTATTAATTATTAATTATGCTTTAGTATTTGGATTCACTCACTAAATTATCCTAGATAATAACTATACGCAATATCAGTCGCACTTATATTTCATATTGACAAATTCATGGAGATTTTACATGTACTTCCTTTTTATACAATGAGATATTTTCCCTTCGCAATATTACTTAAGTGACCCAATATAAAGTTGGAGAATCGTCATTAACATCATAGAATTTCGGATAATTATAATGATAAATTTTTATTTTTATTTCAAGATTTTTTACAATGCAAGCTTTCACCAGAGATGTCCTCAAAGAAAAATCACAAGCTTAAGAAGGAGAAACTCATATTGTATTTATTTAAACGTGACAGGAAAGGAAAGTTCTGTTACTGTACAGTATATAACTATATATTATATGTAAAACAACATTCACAAGAACAAGGATATGCATCTATGTACATACATAACAAATTACCCAGTATTCTCGAAAGAAAGTTATTCCAAGAATCTAGGGAAATAAATAACAGACACAATTTGTAGAAGAGAATATTTGATTATGATGAGACAGTTTGTCAATAATAGAGCGCACACAATCTCTATAAAATTAATGAAGCGCAACTTAAACCATACATACCATTTCAAAAAGCAAAGAAAAGGAATATAGTATTATATACAAGGGTACAATACACAATTATAGTACCTACGGTATATTTATACAGGATTAGGATATACTCTAGGAATTTATTACATTATTGCCTTTGTGTAAGTCGAAAATTGTTGTTCGTTTCCGTTGCTACTTAACCCGGGGGCACGGACATGCTAACTGCTAGTTATAAGAGAGGATAATATAAATCATTAACTCCTCACAGATGGAATAAATAGAGGAGGAACGTAGAAGTATTTATGAGATGAGTCTGTGCTGTTTTGACGATAAGTGTGTACGTCTAGTCTAAAGGTCAGGAGAGAATAAGTACTAGAGATACCGAGAGACTCCATCCTAAGACTTGTAAATGCTAATGAGATTCCGTGCGGCGCGAGTGTGAGTGGAGTTAGTTAAATAGAATCTGTAGAGTGTGGAGTGTGGAGGAAGAAGATGAGGGAGTCTGTTCCATTTCTATTGTGAGAGTGACTCCACTCTTCTACTGACTGTAAGTAGTCCAGCTGTAAGACTTGAGTGGATGGATGGACTCCTTAACTTAACTAACGAAAGCAACGCAATGCAATGCCAAGGAAGAATAAAGACAAATGGAAGTTGAGTGAGCTGCCTTCCTTCTTATAATATTATTATCCAACCAACTCAATGATGAATAGTTACACCGTATACATACACTTATTTAAATGTTTTCTGTACCTCCTACTTACAACAGTATTATGTATACAAACTTACTTACTTACTTATGTATTTGTATATTTGTTGTAGATGTAGAGTAGTAGAGTAGAGAAGAAAGCTTAGAGTACTAGACTCAAACAAAATGGGAAAACTCCTTTTAATAACGTTGATTACTTTTGTATCCCGAGTTGAATTACTTTCCTTTTGTTTACCAAAGCTTATTATTTAATTTGTGGCCACACTCCACAGATACTCATGCACGCTACTCTACTTATTAACTATGACTACAGAAATACTATGCATATTGCATATACACTATACATAAGTAGTGTTCACTATAGATTCAGCTAAATAGAGTTCCCTGATTGCCATGCAATACGATGCGATGCCATCACTTTACATGAATCTCTCCCAGTACACCTTTTCATATCTTCCCTTGGTAAATATAATCAACTTTGTGCACCTCACCTACGGATTCTGCTACTTACTTTCCCCACTTCCCCTGTTACTTAAATTACCTCCTCCAGTTTTGACTCCCTACTATACTACCTATGTACCCCACTAAAGTTAATCAGGGAGCACGCCTTGATTTCCATACTTACCTTTACTTTACATTACCTTTAGTATTTTACCAGACAAATAAAGCAAATCAACCTCGCCAGGCATTTTAACAAGGGCGCTACAATTTATATACTTTCTTCCTGTTCCCCTCCTTTCTTATCTATCTTATTTAACCTGGGCAGTAATTACCTACTACTTTAATCTAATGTTTAATTGAGCACAGGACGTTAATATTTCATATTATGGAATACTTTGGCTTAGTGTTTTCTTTAAAGAAAATCTACAGACTATATATAGTAAGGGTTCTTAGAGCCAGAAGTGTAAGAATTTTTGTCTGCACACAATATACAATTATGTAGAGACAAGTGGAGAAAGGAGGAGAGGAAGAAAGTTGCTTGACCTAAAAACTGTTTCCTTGTCTGCTGCTATATGTATACTATGTACAGATATTACAAGAGCAGTAGTGTATTAAAGAGTCTAAACTAGTGTAGCATTAAAACACCTACCTAAGTAACCTAACATATAAATGTGGAGAGAAGTTTGAGTTCTTGGTTTGCCTTAGACTGACGTTGAGGATGGTGGATTGGACGGATGATGTGTTCTCATTAGAATGCTTCATATCACCCGAAATGAAATGGTAATGTTGGTTGAGAGGAGTTTTATTGATTTCAATGTGCCAGCTAGAAGCCTTATAGGAGTCACTCACTCACTCCCTACCTTCTAGTATCTGCTATTAAGCTTAAAAGACAAGAGAGGGGAACGGAGAAAGTTAGAGATTGCTACACACACAGGAGAGAAAGCTATAAGCTAAGGTACAACTGTATTCTGTGTATATGTATGTATTTTGCAGGCAATAGTAATAGTGTAGGAGAATGTTTCTTGAATGAGTGTGCTGTGAAATGCAATGCTGTGGCTTGAAACGAGTTTAACACTCCAATAAGTAGCACATAGCCCAGGAGTTACGAGGCGCAACTCTATTTTTCAAAGTTAGATTCAAACCTCCCCAAATAATAATGCCTCCTTTCTTTCTTCCTTTCTTTTGACTCGACTTGACTTTCTCTCACTTTCTTTCTTCACTCTATTTCCCATACTCTTCTAACAAAACTCATACTTTTATAGTAATACACCTAAAGTTTAGTTGTACTGTAAGTACTTACTTAGATTATAGGAGAAGATGTAGTTAATATATGGGAAAAGTTACTATGTATCTGCTATTATAGAGACCAGAAGCCAACTGGTGCAGTAGAAATTTAATTCTTTCGCTCTTCTTTCTCGTTTTTGCATGTCGTTTGCCCCGTGGTGTCTTAGTCTCATTGAGGGAGACCTAACGAACGAAGGAAGAGTAACTACTTCTACGTAGTTACATATAAGAATAAGAATAAGAGGAAGAGGAAGTGTGTTCAATAGAAAGAATGCCCTAACCGTGTGCATACAAGACAACTTACATTTCTACCGGATGGAACTTTTTGGAAATGACGAAAGTCTATATCACAAGCGATACTACCTATATAGATGCATCTGTATATATTATAAAGATGATATAGTGTATAGTTAGTGTGTGTAGGAGGACAAGGAGGAGGAGAAATGAGAAAAGACACAAAAGTAACGAAGCACATCTGAAATGACTGTTTTAAGAGTTAACTAAACACATTGTAGGAATATTCCATCTCGAGATTAGACATAAGCGCTGAATAGCCATGCAGGCAGAGAAAGCAAAGGATGAAAAGTATAAAATTTCAAATTAAAATGCAAATGGTGAAGTCATATTTGGGAAGTTGAATCACTTTAACAGACTCTGGCTCTCTGAGATGAGACTTCCTCCTCACTAGAGCTCCTTTTATCCCTGCTAATAAAATCCTCCTGTAAATTGAATGAGTGTGGATTTTGACAATAAGAAAAGACGTTTCCTTCCAAAAAACAGGTCAACGAAAGAAAATAAAATCACGTTTCAGTTTATTTCCGATTCAACACGTCTCCCACTCTCCCCGGCATGCCCCACTACACACTCTGTACAAAACTCGTGTCTTTAGCAGCTCTCACTCTATTATCTCACACTTCCTTGTAGCTTTTTTCTTTTGCAACACATCGACATCCATAATATTCCATTAGAATCTGCCATTCAATGGATTCGTATGAAATTGCAGAGTATTTACTTACTTAAGTAACTGCAATTGTAAATAATTGTACACGTATTAATTAATCTTTTTGTGAAAGCTGTTAAATCGAAAATACAAATTTTTAAAAGTCTACGTACTAATTGTATAATTTTGGGTTTTGGGAGGGGTGGCGACACACACTGAATCTTTACGCAGTAAAGCTTTGCCAGGTTATTCAACTCCTCTAAAATATGCCAAAAATATTTTATCAACGGCGATAGACGCATATCTGTAACACAGTAGAGTGCACACACTTATTGCAGTAGACATGTACGAAGTTTGCTTCGTAAACATAATAGGTTATGTTATGTAGTTGCAGCAGCATTTAGAGATTTACACCTCGTAGATGCATTTGTACATGTAGAAGCTGCAGCTTCATACCATGTGTCTTTCTTGTATGATATCGTGTATTGTAGTTGAGTCCTAGTGTCTCCCCCAGCATATTGATATGCATGCTATAAAAGGGATCAGTGCCCGACCCGGGCTAAAATGGCTCAATGGTACATTGAATTGAAAGTGTTTAAGCTTAAGCTCACTAAAGAAGCTCCTAGTGAGAAAAAGAGTGTAAATTGCATCTTGTACTTTTCAATAGAAAACTAAGACGTTAGACTTAGCGTTGGAGTTGGCGTTGCCTTGCGTGGCGGAACATTGGTTGGGAAAACAAAGTCGTGTCAACTGCCTCTAAATTGTAAGTAAGTCTAAATGAACAACTAAAGTGCAATATCGTCTAATTTATTTGAATTCGCTCTCCACTCACATCTCAAACAACATCTCTTGGGAAAATCCATTTAAATATATTCACCCTCTACGTCTACATACATACACTAGCACATAGACATTCCCTTTCTCATGTAAATGAACGTATCTGTGCCTATTTAGTGTGGCTTGGCTGCCTCCTCTTGGTTCACTTCACTCCAGTCTTCTGTCCCTCTGATGTGATTCGAACTGTTTTTCAATTGCAATGGAACGAGAAACAGTCGAATTAAGCCTCAACTCACTGTGGAAACGGTTTTGTTGGTTTGTCATGTAAAGTGTGTAACTAATATTGCATATTATGGTGCTTAAATATACATTATACAACTAGTACATACAGTACATATAGTAAATAAAGGAAGGGAAGATGGATGTTATTTATTTCTGTTGTTATACTTACATAGGGAACTGAATGGAAGATATTTAAATCAGACCATAGAGATGGAGGAAGGCTATAGATATGCAGTACATGTATATGTGTACGTGTTTGTAGTATATATAGGTATATGTACTCATGACTTCTCCTTAAAGTGTACACAGAGTAGAGAGTTGAAAGCGGAGAATGATTCAGGTCAGATAAAACGTAGAAATCCTAGATTGTCACAAGGCAGATTGAGCGAATCTTCTTAACACTTGGACCACATACATGCACTACATTACACAGAGCCAAGAATAACTAGGAATATATGCATGTACTAATAGTAGTACACTATGTAGATGGAAAAGAACACAAAGGATACATGTTCGTGACACTATTATGTTAGTCTCATGCAGGTTCTCTCTATGTAGTACAAGCATGTGATATGTGTGTGTACAGATACAGTATGTGTGCAAAGGTATCTCTTTGGAGAAATGTAAATTTATCTAAATGTAGTCAGTTAAATCTGGAATTGCATTGCATGTGGTTCAAGTTGAATGTTGTGCAACTCTAGCTGAGAGATGGATATAGTTAAAGTTAAAGCTACGTAAAGTGCTTCACTTTCTCCAGGAATAATACCTACATAGACATATTAGGAGTACCTACATAAGTATATAAAATATAATGGGAATCTTATTGCTGTATCCTTTATGTAGACATGTTGAAGTTGAACGGAAATATATTTACAATTATTTATACTCAAAAGATTCGACGAGTCGTTACATGCAAACTGAGCCTTAGCTAGATCTATTTTACTTTACTTTCACTTTATACTACACATACTACTGTATGCATAATAGTAACTTTCCCTCAACCTGGTTGGGTTCACATATATATTTAGCATACATCTGCCTGGCGTGCTCTGCCCACCTATCCAATGCTAAAAGGTGAAGGAGATACATAGTGGAGACTAATATGCTTTAGGAAATACAGATATTTTGAAAGATATTGTGGAGAGAAAGTAAGTGAGTGAAGTGAAAGTCGAGGACTGAGTTGAGTCAGAGAGAAGCAATCGATGCAGCGGCCGAGTTCCACGTTTCCCTCGCCTTTCCTTTCTCTTCCTTTCTTCCTTTCACAGGCCTGGCCTGGCAGAGCCTAGTCTATCCCAGGCAACAACCAGCCAGCCAACAGCCTCTTTCCCTAGATCTCTCTCGCATTCCCTTTATGCACTACACACTACACACTACACATGCAATACAAGGAGTACAAGCCTTCCTTCGAAAGTAAATAAATTCGACGAGGGATTTATTACAAAGTTGGGGTATTTCACCTACTTACATACAATATTCCTGCTCCTTCCCTGTAATTTGCCAAGCTCCACGTGCACACATTATAACACATTATACAATGAATGCATTCGCTATCAATACATCCCACTAATTCCATTACAAATTACAACCGTAAAATAATTATATAATAGAAATATAACAAATATTGATATAAGGTTAACTATAAGTGTTGTCTTTGTTGTTGCATTACAAACTAAAATTGCAAACATGTGCAGGGTGTTGCGTAGGGACTAGAATTTCACTGTCTCAAGAACCAAAGAAGATAGAGTATTGTGATTTACACCATTGGAAAGGTCGTCATTTTCGAGGAACAATTTACTGCTTTCAATGATCTATAACCGCGCTGTAGCGCGCACATGAGCGCTTCTCCTGCAGAAAGCTGAGGTATTGCACTAGGATCTGTCGGTTTGAATTAAGACAACAATAGTGGAAGAATATAGATAGTTATATAGATACCACATCTTGGTTTACACTATTAAAAAGGTTATCATTTTCTGCGTTGGAATAGTAAACATAAAATATAATTTTTTTATCAGTACCGTAACGTAAATAGGGTTTTAAAACCAATGTCAAACAACTCCCCCAGAAATTGAATTGAATTGAATTTATTGACACAAGAATAACGGTTTTACAAAATCGAGTATATTTAATGTAGTATAAACAATGCAAGTATATATTATTATGAGCCCATTGTAAAATTGGTATTGTACGTTGTATTTATATAGTTAAATAATGGTTATTGTAATTGAGTGTTCCTTCCTTGGTGTTAGGCTCTAAAAGAATTACACTGCGTGCGTTTACATTACATTAAATTACTAGACTACACAACGTATGTACATGTGGTTAGGGTGTACTATTTGCAATTGAGATGGGTTGGCAGGCAGCATTGTAGAAAATAGCTGTAGTGCACAGCTATCAAGAATTCCCTGTCCAACAATAATAGATGGACATTGAAATATATTGATTGATGCAGCGTCATTAAATGCAAAGTATATTGTCATACGAAAAGAAACAGGCACTATTGTAATACTACACTGCACAATGGCACACATGGAGTAGGTATTTATTTATAGTTTTATGGATATCTTCGTTTAAGATTAAGTGTAAGGGAAAGTGTACATATGACATGGCACAAGTTGCTTAACTGAAGCTAACCAAAGGAGAGCCCAGCTCACATAAATTTCTCGATTAATTGAACTCGAGAGAATATAGGAAGTGAGAGTGAGGAGAAGGCACTAACTTTAAGTGCGGGTTTAGAGTTCACTAGCGAATTGTTTTTAGTTTCTCACTCTCTCCTAAAGTAAGTAATCGAGAAAAGACGGGAAACAAACATTATACTTATAACTGTATTGTATAGTTAGGACGTAGGAGGATATACCCCGTTTCCACACAGAGACAAGGCGCAGGGAAAGACAAATGGGAAATGCTTATTTAAAGATTTCCATAAATATTCATGTGTTTGTTTAAGAAGATTTTCTTCATTGAAAAGGAAGTGGGAAGCCAAGTTCGAGGGGAAAGGCAACATATGAAATGAACAAACTCAAAAACTTTCTCTCATTACTCTAATGTATATAATGTGCGCTAAATTTTTTCTCAGGCCCGTTAAACCCCAGGCTGAACTAAACTAAAGCTTACTAAACTTGATTCAGTTTCTTTATCTTTGCCCTTTACATTACTATGTATTTTTAAATCTGTATATATTATATCCATATACTATTTCCCCCTACTAAATTACAAAATGTAAGTATAACTCAGATTAATGAATTCAGCGTGATAATACAAGTCAGTGATAAATACTGTAGCTGTATGTACTCTGTACTCATGCATGTACTCTCCAGTCACAAAGCTCCTTACCACAAAACCCTTTAGTCTACATTAAATTGGAGACAAAAAAATAAATGCACTGGCTCTCGGTTCCCTCTTTCACATAACTATAGGTATGTAGCTTAGTTGAAAGAAATACTTAGTAGAGTTTTTTAGCCTTGACATATGCACAGAATAATGCTCACTTGAAATTTATATTCTGATAAGCTGATGTAAAACTTTTACTCTATCTGTTAAGGCATTTCTTACATAGACATTAACCAACCAACTGTTAAGTCGTAATTTTTGCGTGTGTACTCTTCTACTGTTTAACACTTTACGAATCTACAGTCATTTATTCTTTTACAAAATGAAAGTACCTACCCATAGATTCTATTTATTTGCATCTTGAATCGAAGGATAATTATTATTTACAGTTGGAGTACATAGTACCTAAATAATACTGTAGAAATATTTTCCGTCTAAAGTACTAGTAAGTATAAATATTCAAAATTCTGACTTGCGATTTATTTTCAAAGAGCAAATAATGGTAGGTATAAAAGCAACTTAATGTATTTTATAAAAGCGTCTTTACGTTACGGAAATACTAGACACTAGTAGAACTGTACTAGCAATGTTGACTTGTACTAAATAAATCTAGCTTGTTGTGCATTTTATACTCCTACAGATGTGTTCATTGTTCACATACTGGATACCAGAAACGGAAATTAGTGTAGAGAGTGCGGTGTGCTACATAATCTCTGTGGTTACAATGACCTGATTAACCAAATTCACGTGATTATGATTCAGTTGGCTGTTCATATTAGGTATAATGTCGAGGCCACTCAGTGACAGCAGCACAGAAATGCAGAGTGTGCAATTGTAGTTGAGCTGAGGCTAAAGGAAAACTAAATTTCACCACAAGGAAAAGGTGGGATATTTGCCATCTCCTATTTTTCTATTCATTCCGAGTCACAAGAGGAAAGCATTCCATTCCAGCAGGTTATTCTTCCAGAACTCTGGAAACCAGTTCCATAATTGTGAGCATGAAATACGCTTTTATTTCTACAGGCTAATATCCCTTAGTACTTGCTTCCTGCTAGCACATACCAACATTCTTTTATGCGCGAAAATTACTGTTACTCCACATATTTTTGGGTTCCTTCATTTTTCCTCCTTCATACTTCAAAAGTCCAACACTTTTAAATATTATCCATTCATTGTATTTTCAAAAACTATCTTCTATAGATTAGGTTAGTTGATGTGTGGTTGCTTTATTTTTCTATTTGATGCAGGAACGTACAGTATGGAAAACATTGTGCGGTATACCTAAATATATAAGTTGTACTTTACAATGGTTAAGTAAAAGTTTTGTTGAAAATATATTTATATGAGAATTAAAATGCTTGTGGTAAATGCTGAACTATATTATTAAAGTAGAAAGTGAGATGATAAGTAGAGCATTTTGAGTACTGTAAAGGAAAGCCAAGCCAAGTTAAACGTTGTGTATTTACAATATGGTTATTGATTCATTTGACGGACGGTGCAATAGAGGAAGGGAGTTAACAATAACAACTCGTAATGACGCTTCTTCCTGTTGAGTGAGTATTGTTTATAGAGAACGTTTACTGAACTTCAACATCGCTAGCTTTATCTAGTTTTTATGATCCTAAAGTAAAGAGAATTAGTAGAAGGAGAATTGAGTGCCATAATTTTAATGAAGGATTTATAGATACAGCAATATAAACACAGTTGTTGTTTACAGGGGAACTGTTATTGCCCTTGAATGAGAAAGCAGCTTTCTCCAATAGGAAGGTACTGTAGGAAGGGGAAAGGCAATTAGCGGAGTTATGTCTGTTCTGTGGGTTGATGGAGTATTTGGCTTCACTGTATATTATTATGATTTCTTTTATGTTCCAAGGAGGCTAATGGGCAAATATTTTATTTATCTACTCGACTAATTATGAATTTGGCAAGAGGACATAAACCACAAGGAACTTTACTTGGCCCTTCCTTCCCTAGACTTGACTTGACTTTGAGTTTTGTTGCCTCCGGTCAAATGGGGAAACATGGCATTTCATTGTATTCCATTAGCTCCGTTCCTCGGTAATAGTTCCAGAGTCGACGGGAGATCAAAGCTACTTAGCCACTCTACTCCACTTCCCAGCAACTCAACTCAAGTCAACCTACTAAGTAACCAAGCCAGTCCACTCAAACCTACTAAACTTCACTCTAACCCTAATAAACTACATTTACATTGAGTATATACAACCTACACGTAAACTAAGTAAATACTCCCTGACTCACCTTGTTCTCATTCTATCAGTCTCACCGCTTACAATTATGAGAACATTATTATAACATTATTCAAACATCTCCATCAGGAAAAGTTATATTTTGACTGTAAGTAGATAAGCTTAGTTCCCCAGCTCAAGAACATACCATTAGTTCACTCTATTTACTTAAGGTCGTGTTACACCAGTTAAAGCTAATTTACTAAAACGACCTCTTACCTTATCTAAAGAAATAATATTCCAATTATTAGAAAAAATGTTTAAATAATCACATAAATAATTTTGAGGTATGTTTTAGAAGAAATAAAACTATTCATACGCAATGAATAATGAAATATGATAAACAGCATTAATTGGTGTTACACGAAGTTTATGAAGAAGTTGTACAGATGCAATACTGGAAATATACGTAGGCCTTTAATTAATTACATATTCTTGGAAAGAAATTACATTTATAACACGCACTTATAATAAGTATATGTGCTTGCTGCGTTCATGTGGGCATAAACAATTTTAGTTTAATGCTTAAACGAGTAATAAATAAAAAGAGGACTTTGCCAGGAAGGTTCACGTATACTTCCCAGCTTGAAAACTTCCTGTCTTCTTTCTCCGTAAATAAGTTAGAAATGTTTATGTAATTGGGAGTTCTGTGTGAGAAAGTTGGGTATTTCGTTTAGTGTTATGTATGTTAGCTTAGCTGCTGTACTGTAGCCAGTTGAACTGTTAAAGAAAGGAAAGGAGGGGGAAGTGGCCACAAAGGTTAATTTGGAGCAAGCCATTGGCGTGAAGTTTTGATGAGGCTAATACAGTTGTCCTAACTGTTGTATTGTATTTAAGAACATGGAAATACACGGAAATCCTTTTTGAAAACTCGGAGCGTTCTGTTCTGTATGTACTGGGATTCTGGGCTGGCGAAATGGCTAAAGAGATTTATTGGATTTTGGAGGGTGTGTCACAGCACGAGTTCTTGTTTCTCAACGTGAACTAAATCAATAGTGAATTGTGAAAATTAGAGTAGAGCAGCTTAGCTTAGGAGATGCACGGATCTCTCTGCCTTCTCTCCTTTCCCACTTTCTCCAATCTCTATTATTCCGCACCACTCAAACTTTCGTTTCTTAATTATTTAGCCAAGTGGAAAGGAAATGAGTATCGTTGCTAACTTTTGGAATTGGGAGTCTCCACTAAACTTGGCTTATTATTATCTTAATCTTGAAGGATTATTTCAAAACTTTCCGAATCTAAATTGTGAAATATTCACCTATGATTTCAACAGAGTGGAATTTAATTGCTCCTCTTCTTCACGGTGCGACACACTTATACAAATATATTTACTTTCACCAGCTAACTTTCCCCGTTTAATAACTTATAGTATAAAATATTATTTATGGATGCTTAATAAAAACATTTATGTGAAAATAAATGTTTTACAGTAGAGAGCCTACTGCCTACAATATTTTCTTATCAGAAGAGTCGAGAGGTCGAGACCCAGAAGAAGCACGCCCTGTAAAGTAAGTAGTTCAAGACTCAAGGAATTATTTTACCATTAGATTCAATAGTATTAGCTTTACATCATAGGAAACTAAAACAAGCTTACTATAGTTTAGTTGGGCTATGGACTACAGAGCTACTCAGTGCCTTCTAGTACTTACTCTTGTGTGCACAAGGTTCTCTCATTAAAATTAAAAAGATGAAACTCTTGGAAAGTCTTGTGTTGTTTTATTTAGGAAAAGGAAGTAAACTCTTCGAGACTGGAGAATTGCTAAGAAAGGAGAAACAAAGAGAAAAACAAAACAAGACTATCAAAGGCACTTGTTATACAGACCGAATACATAGAGACAGACGCTTCACACATACCAAAGTATGGAACCGCATAAGCATACAACAGACAGACTTCCAAAGTAAGTATACTTACATTTTGCACTACACTCCGCACAGGAGAAGGAGAAGACAAGCCGCTGCTGCTGATCTGATATCTCTTTCTATGCACTTTCTCACTCAATTCTCTTCGTGGAAACAAACAACGTGAGAAACTCTCACGTTACACTTGAGAAATTCACAAAACGGAAGAGAGAGGAGAAAGTGTGATGGAAGAATAGCATGATATGGCATGCCATGGCTTTCTCTGCTCTAGTTTGCTTACCCTTGGCATTAGCTTCTAGTCCCTCTCTCCTTCCTTTATAATAATTCCTGGTCACTCAGACGAGAGAAAACTCATTTTCTTATCTCTAAGCTTATAATTCATCTAACTTTGCAACAGATAAGTGGAGATGGGAACAATACGCTTCACATAAGGCCACGTTCTCCCTTAATGTAAAACTCACTCACACAGTTTAAACAAGGCCACGTCAGAACAGAACCAAGGGCAAAGAACTAAGCACACACTGCCTTTCTTACCATATGCGGAAAATGTGATGTTTCGTACACATCCATGCAGTACACATATATATTTAGGTACTCATATCCAACCTATTACATAATTTTGCTATCTATATTTCCTAGAATTTCTAACACACTCACACCATATCGCACCCGTTTTGTTGGTCCATCCATCCAGCTAGAAACTTTCGCTTTCTTTTTTTGTGAAACAAAGGAACTAACAATTCCTTCTATTTGTAGTAAGTATAAGGAAATTGCCATGGGTTTATGAGATATTGTTTACTCTTGTAAAGTGTAGTTTTTCCATTGCTATCGACAACATGGTCAGAAAGCAATGCAATAATTAAGTGTAGGTATAAATAACTATTTATCTAAGGAAAATACATTTGTTATAATTTGAATTTTGATACATTTGATGTGATGCTCTTAACAGTATAGATGATTTTATCTATATTTAAGGTAGAGAAGTCGTTCATATAAAACAAAAGTTGACCTAATTTCCCTACAGTACCTGATTGCCTTGAAGCTGTATAGACAAAATGTAAGTACATTAATCTTACTTACTCAAAAGTAAAACTAGTTGAATGAACAAAATAAATTTTGTAGGGTACAAGCTAGTTTCTCTCTTTTGAAGTGTCCAGCCCAGATAATTGGTAGAGTTATAAATCTAAATATGAAAAGCCAGAATCCTTTGCCGGTACTGTAACTTGTTTGTCTCCTACATACATTTAATTTAGTTTGGATGGGGATAGTTTGAGTTCGACTTGGGAAGAGTTGAGTTCAATAAAGTTCACGAGAAGGCAATGAACTAAAGGAAAGAGAAAGGCCCTTTCCCCTCTCCTTCCTTGCATTCCATTCTGCAATGGAATCTTGTTTCTATATAAGAGAATGAGCCCCTGAACTGAACTCATCCCATCACATCCGATCACCTCAGCCAACCGTTCACATTTTCACTCTGAGTGGGTAACGTAGTAGATAAGTAATGTAAGTAGTAATACTCTTGTTTTATTTGGCTAAAGCTAACTTACTTAAGTTAACGTCCCTGTTTCCGCTCTATAGATCTATAGATGTACATATCCAAGCCACAGAAATCACACTAGCCTCCTAGCCTACATTTACTATCTCTGCTCAAATGCATAAGTTACTTAAACTTACTTAGAATTTCACAAATAAGAGCACCTTTCTCCACTTTCTCTGGAAAACTCTTATTCTACCGCTATGTACATTAGTACATTGGATGGCGGGAGAAAGTAAGTTCATATGGATGTTCACGTTCATTGCACTCAGTGAATTCAGTTAACGCACTTTGAACTTGTTGCCAGACTACTGCTCATATTCCTTAGTTGTATCCCGACATCATGTTGCATAAACATCCCTGCTTTTATTGTATCGATGGGATGAATTTCGCTGACATTCTTGTTCTCCGTTGCTCTTCTACAAAGTATGTCTGTACGTGAGTGTGCTATTTCTTCAGAAGTTTGAGTAAAAATACTTACATAACACACGATACACAGATATGGATTTTATTATTACTTGGAGCATATACTCGTATATTATACAATCACTATATTTGTATTTATAGGAAGAAAGTATTAGTAAATAAATATTATGTGACCATATCCATGGATTCTATTTTTCGGCAAGCAGTAAAGTAAAGATTTTGAAAATAGTTTTTGCCTTAAAAGCAGTGCAAGGAAGACTAAAGTTAGAGGGAAGATCAATCAGCGTTTTGTTAAGGACTTCCTTACGCTGTTCACAATCTGCGAAGAAAAAGTTCAACAGCTAGAGACGAAGGACCGAGAGAAAGAGTTATCTTCCTTCCTTATAGCATTAGCTAGCACCTTCCTTAGGTTAGGTAAATACTACTTACTTACGCATAGTTGCCGAAAAAGCATATTTTTCACATATTCCACCATCTGTACCGTAACGTAACATGCCTAACTATAGGTGGAAATAGCAGAGTAGGGCATTCCTCACTCCGTTCATCCTCCGTTAGCATTTAGAATTTCTTCCTTGCAAAGAATTCTTTCGCTAAAATGTAAGCATCGTAGTAGCCATCATAATAAATGCTCCAGCCTTTTTTGCAGAATTGTCTCAAGCAATTTCCGAAATTAAAAGATGTTTAAATTCAGTTCGCTGGGATAATAAGTATAATAATTACCATTGTTATTTGAAAAATATTTTACCGCCCTTTATTTGTTTTCAAAAATATTTTAAAATTTAAGTCCTTCCAACTGTAATTTATGTAACAGATAGACTAAATAAGTCGTGTAGAAAGTGATGAGGAGGGCAGAGAATATAAATATAGGTCAATGAACCTTTATGCACTGATTTACTGACTGACTATTATATAATACATATTATTTAGTGTGTAACAGTATTCACCATTTGTTGCAACGGTGCTAATAATACTAATAAGTACTATGTACTATTCCGTAGACAGTATTTCAGTGGATGACTGTGCATCGCATGAGTGCCCTCCCATGTCCTCTTCATCAGGAAGCTGCATAGAACTACCGTACAATAAGTTTAGAGAGGCACCACTTCCTACATATTTAGATCCAATCACTCACTTACTCACAATCTAATCTCTAAGAATACACAAAGAAATAGCATAAAGAGGCATCAAATGAGTATCCATTTCTTTTTATGTTATTGTACGATATACACAAAAGTATGCAAACTTAGGGAAAAGTAAAATTGGCTCTAGATAAGTACGATTTTGGTATAGTGCTAAAATTCGGCACAAAATGACGCAATAGCTCTAACCTGAGGTATACTGAAGCATTTAAAAGAATAAAACAGTAATAATATGTTTGTAATAGAATTAATAATATCGACTAATACCAATAAGTAAGCAAACATTGCACTATCCCTATTATAATCTAATAATCTAGTAATTGGTATGATTAGAACAAATAAATTTATTTCTTGCTCCGAAGTTGCCTTAAGCTTTTCTTGCACATAAGTAAGTATGCCCCTATAGCGAGGCTGCATACCATTGCTTGCATGAATCACCTAGTTATTTATTACTGGGTCCCTTCCCTTGTAAACTGCTGTGCTTTCAGACACTGAGCTGGATTGTCTTTTGCCCAGTCCCCATACATATATGCCATTATTAAATGTGGTAGTAAGCAGTATGCACTTGCAATACCATTATAGTCTTGTGACTCTCCTGCTTATGTGTAATGGATGAAATTTGCTTACTCTTCGTGTCAACGAACTTTCACTTTTTGCAACCTATTCACTTTTTGCCTGACTTAAGCTAAATTGTTTGTCAACAAAGAACCTTAGCATTTCCTAAATTATTAAACTGCATAAAAATCACTTAACTGAGTGACTGAATGCCAGAAGAGGAATAAAATCCTTTTAACTATTACTGTATGTCTGTGTGTGTACGTGGAAAAATGTTTACTTACAGATATTACTTATATGACTTATGCTCTAAAAATAATGTAAAATATTGCAACTTAGTAAATATCTATGACGTATCAGTAAAAGACTATTCATAATTCAAGACAGACAAGGTTTTGTAATCTTCCAATTCTTCCAGGAATACAGTAATGTGTGGAGTAGGCATCTCTGAAATGAATAAATCCACAATCATAAAGGGATCCATATCAGAATTCTGGGAATTTATTTTTTGTTTATCTTACAATAAAATTCGTACTGTGTAGTTTACTTAGTTTAGTTTAGCTTTCTCTTTTTACGTAAAAACCAAATTAAAACTTTCACAAATGCTTTCACTTTGAGTTCTGTAGGTATTTCAATATAAGATCAACTATTTTATAACTATTTTGCTTTATTTGTTAGTCTTACAACTTTGCATATGATATGCATGCCTAAAACAGTAATCCCTCTCAAAAAGTATCTTAAAAGTGGGATCATACTATTTTTAGGGTATCGTAGCCCCTATATCTGTCGAAAATAAATATCATTGCTTTCATAATTAGTATTTTAAACTCCAGACACATTTCGTACAAATAAATGAGTCGAGGCACGAGATGGACTTAAAGAATTGTTAAAGCACAGAACAATCCTCACTAATATTGACAACTCTTACTTTGCGAGGTATTTAGAGTCTGAGAATAGTGATAACTAAAAGTAGGAAGAAGGAATCTTAATTTTAGAAGAACGGACTGACCGTGAGAAGTTTAAATGGAAAGAAGGGCAGTGTATATTATAATATGGTGCAGTGTGGTTGGGGAAAGCGGGTGTTTTGTAGGAGAATGTAAATGTTGAAAAGGTTGCGTGACAAGTGAGAAGTTTATTTGGAGATTTGAATGAAGTTGGTGAGAGGCGTCTAAGGTTGCTTGCTCCTGGAGGGAGAGGAAGAGGGAATTCAATGGACTCGGAAGCTTGTACTTGATGATAATGAAAGATGAGCATGCAAAAGGACAATCAATCTCCTTGCCATTGTGTGTATTCCCATCCCATGTGACAGAGGAGCGCTTATGATGATGTGATGTTATTGTAATCCCAACTGCGTGTCATATATCCACTACACTACATACACTCACTTCCCACTCATTCAACTTGAACGCACGTCCTTATGTACATATAAACATATACATATAGTACAGTACTAGATCAAAAGCAATACAATAATATTGTATACAAATATGTAGTACTGCACAACATTCTTCTTCTTTTGCTTAACCTACTACATAGTATATACACTCATACATACAACATCTAAACATATTGTATTGTATGTTCTGTACTATTCTATGGAATCATCTTCTGAACAAATGCAAAGACACATTGTGAAATGAAATACCCATGCAACACAACAGAATGTTGACACGGCAGCATTGGAACTATATCATTCCTTACACAGAGAAATATAAGCTGTAATAGTATTACTGTGCTATACGAATCCCTGCACGGAATAAATATTTACACAAAAATATACAGATAAGCACCTACTGCAAATACATAAGTATAACATCTATATAGACGCTTTGTACCTTTGCTACAATCCTACAGTCGGACACAGAAGAATTTTAAGCCTATTGAAAATGGAGAAATGCAATCTCCAGGGAGAGCGTACTTCATTCCAGATTTCCCTGGCATAATTAATTTAATTATTTAGGTACCTATAGTGCTGCCACCTACCACCATACGAGTATGTATCCTATAAAACCTCATACTTATACAATAATGCGCCTGTCAGTATATACTCCATGCTTTACCTTCAAACTCCAATTTATGTCAATTAAACGTAAATATTTATTTATTAGCACCGATATTACCCTCATTGAGGTTGTTACAATATTAGAAAAACACATTGATATAAAATCTTTGGAAATGAGGATTACCTTGAAATGTGAGCTTAAATAACCAATACCATCCATAGTTAATTGAAAGTTCGAATTGGTATTTCCCCTATAAAGTTATTCTCTCACTCTCTAGCCGTACTTTTGTGCTTGTGATAAAAAGCAAGTTTTTATATTAATGGTGTAGGAGTAGGAAAGCCAACTTAATTGTCAGCCATTTACTTGTGTATAGAAGTAGCTCCTATGGTAGAGTACATAGAGATACTTAGTGTATTTATGGTGAGTTTCTTGCGGGCTGCCTTAATTTGGCAGGTTTCAGTGAAAGTGGAGAAAGTATTATGTATTAGCATGTAGAAGAAATCCTTCAAAAAAGACATAAATCATGTGCAGACTTGCTTTCAAGCTGTTTGCAAAAGATCTCTTAGGAATGGTGGAATTTATGGAGGAATATATGCACTTCGCTATTTTCTCACATGAAAATATGTACGCACCTGTCCTCTCTGGCTTCCTTTGGCTTATCCTTTGCCATTTATATTTTGTACACTATGGTAAAGTAAGAGAGAATAGGGACGCTCTTTGTGTATCTATTCAATAGAAGCATGCCTAAATGCTAACATAAAAGGTAAGAGACTTACATATACTGTACTACTAAATACAAGTAGTCCCCACATAGTGATTTAGTTAGTTAGTAGTATATGCGCACATAGTAGTGAAAGTTCACTGTATTACAATGTTAAGCCTACTATTGAGTTATGAATGTGTCTTTGGCTTACATAAACTTTGAAAAAGCGTCAAATAAGTCTCAACTTACCTAATTGTACCATGTTCAAAAAGTAAGGACCTAAGCAAGGCTACGTACATACATGCTTACATAGACATGCAGTGTAAAAGAACAGATAGTTTTCAGAGGGTTTTGTCAGACTACTAAACTAAAGTTTGAGTACACAGTGCCAAAGTCTTCTACTATTTTCTAGTTGCTTACTTTACTTACATAGAATATTGTCAGTGTTCTGTTACGTAACTACTTACTAAGGTATAGGAGTTTAGTTGAGTTTCGTTGAGTTGATTTAGTTTAGAGTTGTAGTAAGTTAAGTAAGCAACTACAAAGTAACTATAGTAATGTACTATGTATCTATGTAAGTTGTAAGTTGGTACTACGTACGTACGTGCGGTAGTTAGTTACTTAAAGGAAGTTTTGTCAGTTGAGTTACACAGATGAGATGGGAAGAGTAAGTTGAGTGAATGAGTGTATTGCTACAATGAAGGGATCACTCATGTCTCCATGTGTGGGCCATTTGTGTTAGCTATTCGTAAAAAATTCAGACAAAATTTGAACGAGGACGGTTCGTTCTAACGACTCGAAACATGGCGGATAGATGAAGAGAAAGTGTTTATGCTTTAAACTTCGTATGTAATGTGCATGGCGGAAGAAAATGAAGCGTCTATATATTTACCTATTAGTATATAGTGCTTATTAGCAGAATGGCATATGGGTGATATATAAGTGACTATAGTATCTGTGAAGAGTCAACGGACGAAACAAATGGACCCAACCATGCAACCATCCATTCATCCATCCATCTATACTTTACTTACTTTTCTACTTTGCTAAGCTATTCGCAAACATAATATTTCCAATGTGAGTTGAGTAGAGTACTTAGTACTTACCTAAATAGTAAGACTTTCACTTTATGCTGAAGTCTATGCCACAATCTAACAAACAAGGCCGTTGAAATTGAACTAACTAAAGTAGAGTAAAATAAAGCTTAGGGAAAACAGCGGACTGTTCCTTCCATATAAGTAGAAATAAGTAGCAAGACGAGAGAGAGTGGGAGAGTGAGTGTGTTCTCAGATTCATGGAAAGTTTTATGCCTGATATTTTGTAGTGGAGGGAGTAATTGTTTACATACTTAGGCAGACACTCACTGAAGCGAAATGGAGAATCGCGGAAGGAAAGTAGAGCTAGGCAGAGGATCGTTGAACAAAAAGATGCCAAAGGGAAACTTTATTGAAGGAAAGCGTGAGAAAAATTCTGATGAATGCCACATTCTACATATTACACATACTATATCTATAATACGTATTCTGTAATACGGTAAACAAAGTATTTATCTTACACAGACTATAGAGATATAGGAAGGATGGAGGCATATGGAGGATACCTATCTATGATATGAAGTCCAAGTCAGAGTTAGTCAGCTGAGTTCCAGCACAGGAGAAAGTCTTTGTGTGGGAACAGAGACGGGAATCACCATTTCTATGAGTTACAACGAAAAATTTAACGCGTCCGCACACTCGCCAACTGATTAAAGTTTTAATGACATGACGCCAGGCCAGGCGTCTCGGAATGAATTTCTATCCATCCAGAAACACACACATAATATGATATAGTACTAATATAACAGAACATAAAGAGAAAGCATCTTACGTTCAGTATTCTCACAGTGAGTGAAGATGAGTGAGTGAGTGACGGTTAGTTGAGTGAAAGTCTTTCTCACGTCGTCCTACGCCCATCTTAGTTATAAATACTTTGACTTAGACTCTGCACATTCAACATAGCATTATACAATCTGACTAATAACAAGAGAGAAGCTGCAGGATGGTTATTCAGTATTATGATGTTGATGTTGTTCGAGACAGGGGACCCTGCAGTTTCTTCATTCCCCTTCGCCATATGATTTCCACACATTTCCACAAAATATAAAATTCCAACATTTCCAGCTCCCATCTTTACTATTACACTCCTTTTCCTAGTTGGAATGAGTAACTAGTAACCCACATCAAACACAAACCATTCTCCCACCCAGTCACTCAACTCAGCTTCTCTGTGTCTATGAATCTAATGTACATATTTGCATAACTTGTGCTTTCTCTTATGTGCTGTGAGTGCGCCGTGTCACGGATGACGAACTTTGAACTCTTCAGCATATCCCACCACCATTCCATAGATATTGTGTACCATTTACTAAGTATATACAGCTAACCAGTGTAACCAGTAACCAAACCACTACTCCTTTCTCGAACTGTATGGAAATGAGATGTGGACGGGGAATCTGGCGAGGAGTTGCAACGAAATGTCATAAATACATATCAGTGCATTCACAACAGCCCCATCAGCTAGTTTTCACCATTTAATACCATTTCTACCATTTTATGTGACTGTCTATAGTAATACAGGGTCGGCAGAAATTATGTGATGCTTTACTTGTGCAATTTCAATATTTTTTGATGGGCTAGGATTACCAAGCATTTAATTGTGTGTCCTATTTTGTACAGAATCTTATTGCGCACTTAACTCTAATTATTTTGAAAGTAAATTTCGAAAATCGTTGACAGAAAGCCTTGGAAAGCAGGAATTCAAGAATTTGCTTTTAATGTGCAAGGCAGCTGTTGTCCACAAAATAATATTTTTTGCAAATGGGAATGTGGACATGTGTACCCGGAGGGATTAATAGAAAATACAAAACAAATATTCCTAGTGGCAAAGAGATGGATGTGGCACGTGTATATGACATTCCTCCTACTCGTACAAGTAACTTTCACCATTTTCCTTTCCCCACTGCTTCCTTTTCGTTTGATTACACATCCACTCTCACTGACTAAGCTAAACTAAACTCAAACTCACATCCACTCACAAACACACACACAAGAGCAAACTACTACGGCGACTTTCTCCACAAAACATCACAACATTTCATTCTGTCGGCTTTCCTTTCATTTCCATCGTTTCATCCTTCCCGTGGCAGGGATCACTCACTCACAAACCATAAGCCAAAGCCCAGCCAGCACTTTTATTTCGCTCCTGTGCAATATTTTCGTTTACTTTCCATTTCCTATCTTAACTTCCTTTTCCCTTGTTCTCTTCCCACGAACCATAATACTAAGATATTTCCCTTCTATTCTGCCAACAGCAAATCATTTGGTTACCCACTTTTTTTGAATATATGTCACACCCAAGATGATTACCAGTGTAAGTGTGTAGAGATGTGCGTTTCGTCATGAAGCCATCGATGCATTTTCGTAATTATCTAATTCTCTACTCACTCACAACTGGACAATTAATAAGCAATTTAATTTTGAAATTACAAAAGCATTTAGAGTATGGATTTATAATCTAAGGAAGCTCAATAAAGAATTTACCTACCTACCTATTGCCGTATCCTATTGCCATATTTGCCAGGTTAAAAATATTGTTAAATGTGCAGCTAAAATTCTTGTTAGAAATACTTTTATTGAATATTAAGTATGTACCATTTTATAATGTTAAAATTATGTATGTAATTGTGAATTGTATTCAATGTTCGTAATGTATGTGTATGTGAGCTTTTTGTAAAACAGCTAGAATAGGTAAATGACCCCATTAATGACCAAAGGTTGTTTTACGTAAATAAGATAATCTTGTACCGATAATCTGTTTTAGTTTTATGTTTTAAGTTGAACTCAAGAGATTAGTATTTCTACTTGTGTAATGTATTGTGTGCTATGTGAATGTGTAATTAATGTTAAGACTTCCTTGTCACGTAGTCACATATTTGAATGTAATTTACATCATGTATATGAAGAATAATTAGAGTGCAGTTTCCGATGTGTTTTGTTAGGTTGATGAACTTTGTGATAATTCTTTGTGATAATATTTTTGTGTGTGCTGGAAAACCTATTTAAATGGAATTATTTGATATTTTATTTTAGTGTTGCAGTAACTTTTGAACTGAAAGCTTGTTTAAATAAATTCCAGTAACTTTTTGACACACAAGTCTTTTGTCTTAGTTGAACTTACGATTTATTTTAGGCAGAGAAGTTCATTATTTTAGGCATTCACTCATTTTTTAAGTCCAGTTTTAGTACTAGCTCATCTTAACACAACACATTTTGTATTTGTACCGGAATTTCATTTCATAGGTCACTTCACATTTCATCTACGTTGTAAATCGGGTAGATTTCTTCTGTAGAATCAAGAAATATTATGTGAACTGTTTCATATATCACGCTACTTTCATGTAGAAGGAAGAAAGCGATTCCTCTGTTGAAGAATGAAAGAAGTGTTTTTATGTCAGGGGCGTAGAGGTCTAATTTTGTGTATTTTAACTTGTGACTTTGTTATGTCCTATCTGACCAGCTTGTTTACTGGCCTAGATTTGGGTAATTAAAATACTGTGTTGTGTACGTTGTACATATTATTGTACACATTATTAGTATCCTAAATTGATATTGTAAAAATAGATGTGCCTTAAAATAGATTAAGTTAGTTCATGGATGGTGAGGCAATGGTGAAAATAGTCCTCTATTAGGTAAACAATAAACTGTGTACTTAAAGAAGGACCTAGATCTATCTACATAGTGCTATGTGGAATTAATAAGTTTTCAAATGTTTGAGCCATGATATTTACGTTTACTTTGTCGTGCTGTGTTACGCAACACTGATAGCAGTATGTGTAGGAAGCACAAAGGAATTGGGTACAGAGTTACAGAGAGCGTGTAAATTCAGCTACGAAAGGCCTGCTTTATTATCTATTGAAGTTGAAACCCAACTCCAATGTGCTCCGGCTAGATATAAATATTTGCTAATTAAAATAGTTCTTATGAGAACAAGGCTAGAGAGGCATGGAGAAAGTGGTGAGTCTAAATATTGAGACACAAATACGACGTGCAAAGCAGAAAAACTCATATTTCCCTAAGGAGTTCCTTATTTTACTACTTTTATTTGTAAAATCCAATTAATACTATTTCCCAATACGTATTCAAACTTAGTAGTAATTACTTATTGCATTTACATGTATGTATGTAGATGTATATAAACTGAGGACAAAGTACCTACAAATACTTACAATAAACCGACCAATCGGGTGTCCCTATGTACCGCCAGTGGACACCTTTAAAACGATACCCAACTTGACATATGTTTATTTAAAAAATAAGTGGGCATGGCCAGAAGTCCATGGGGGTGTGGCCGATTTGGCAACACTGACAGGATTACTTTTGATCTCTGCTTTTGAATTTTTATAACAGAACTGAAATACAACTAAGTTGACGCGTTCAAAAGTTGGAGAGTGGACACACACACACCAACAGACAGCAATGACGAAATGATAAATGTACATGGCGGTACATAATAAAGAAAGTCTTACCTACAGATACTTCTTTCTTTACCTTCTCCTTGGCATCAATCAAAATATTTTATTAACCTTTTTGTTGTAAAGGTTTGGCTTGAAATTGGTGTACCACATGATATGTGCTCATGCGTTTTTAAAGTTGCCACAACATTTTTTTTACAGATTCTGGGAACTGTTTACTGGTAGTTCGCGATTTGAGCAATTTGGTAATGTACACTGATTGTCAGTCATAGTTTTTAAATGGCATTTATCTTGTTGGGGTTACAGATATAAATAATATTTAATTAAACTTTTAACTACTCGTTTGTAAACAATATATTTCCTTTTCACCACATTTCAAACGAAATCAAAAGCCTCTTAATGAAAACAATTTCTCAACACTTCTACAGCTACTACAGTAGTCAGCATGCTACCGACTAGGAGCATAATATAGAAATAATTAACAGAGATAAATAGTAGTAAGATGTACTTTAGTGAAATAAGCATACTCAGTATATAAATATTACAGTGCTGGTTTGAGTAGGTCTGTTGAGAGGAAGCCAGCCAGCCGAGCATATAAATGAAAAATATTGTAATCTAAGTTTGTTGTCATTTAAAATTTTTTCATTCATGTAAATAAACGCCTGGAGAAAAGTGTGGTCGTCCAAGGAGAAAGTCATACAAAGAAGTGGGGAGCAAGCCAATAAGGAGAGAAAGATTTATCTTTCGTAATTGTAGGACGCATTGCTATATAAGTTGAGAGTGAGAAAGTAAGAGTGAGAGAGTCAAAGCTTTTATCCTGCTTTCATCTTGTGACACAGTGAGACGCCCGGGTCCGTGAACTACTTGGCGACAGCACAATACACTAAATAATTAACATGTACCCTAGAAAAATCAACAGTACATGAAAGTGCTTTACCTTCGTTAGTCAACTTCTAAAGGTAAGTACTGCTGCGCTTTGGAAAAATTAATTTGTTACTGAATGTACGTATACGTAACTGCCACTCTTAGAATTTAGGGTGACCCTTACAATCGAAAAAATTGGAAAACCTGCAAATCGCTTGCAACCCCAGCGTGTTAAAAATATACTAGGTAGTACATAATATTATTTAGTACTAAATGTGGAATAATATGCTTTCGCTTTTTACATAGAAACTCTATTGAAAAGTTTCACTTGAACTCCATATTTTCTGCACAATTTTGTTTCTTAGTGGCATATAACAATATTTTTATTTTATATTCATAATAAGCATAGCAGTACAAGCTAGGAAAGTCTTGCAACATAGTATATACATGTGCTTTCATCACTGAAAATATTCAAAAATAACTAGTGATATTTTTAAGGTGACGTTGCCAAATGCTCAAAATTTCTTGAGCTTAATTCGCTTGAACAACCTTTAAAGATTGTTTTCCACTAAAAGGGTGATGATGATATGGTTGTGGCAAGGCAATACAGAAGTCTGAGAGCTACTGGTTGCTAAGTAAGTATACTATATACTAATACCATAATACACATAATACACATGCTCCCATAGTACTCGCATCTCTTTCGTTTGCAGTCACTGACTGAGAAAAAGAGAGCAGAGCAGCTGCCTGTTCTGTCTGCCTCCCTTCCTCCACTCTCCCACTTCTCTCCCATCCCAACCAACAGAGGAAATTATGTGTCAAGTCAACCTAACTACCTATGTTTGCAAAATGGTTTCTGCCCTCAAATTTTGACACAATAAACGAAGTGACTGACACACGTCGGAGGAACTTGTAGAATACAATCATTCAGCTCACCATAACTACAAATGACAAGACAAACTTAAATGCTTGCTCCTCACTTCTCATTCATTCATTTATATGTGTAGACGAAATAACCTAATTAAAATTCAAACATATTTCATTTCATTCCCAACACAGACAGTGACTTCCAAATGCCAGAGTATTTCTGTTAGAGTACGTTAATAAGTGTTAGATAACATAACAGGCTATCGTATCGCATCCTTTGCTACTTACTATACTATACCATACTTTTCGTATGTAGTGCAAGCTATGCAAGTATTAATTAACGCCATCAATTCCGACGTTATGCTCAAGAGATGTGCACTTAACTTATAACTTGTCGATCCGCAAAATATTCCCCTGTTCTCTAAATTCTCACACTGCATACGCTATAGAATATTTTAACAAAGCAAGCATACATTCATTAGTATAAATATTTGCATTGCAATTATATATTATTTAATTAGTTACCGAGCCTAAAAATACTACATAGAAATTAATAAACCATTCATTCATTGAAAATTCAATAAAGAAAGTATTTATTTACATATATATATAACTGTAGCCAGTTTCGCGCTAAATCTCTCCAAATATAAATTATGGAATAAATTACCTAGGTACTTACAACAACCTAATATAAATTTGGTAGTTGATATGTAGCCCATTTGTTTGTCAGATAAATATAGATTAGTGGATGATTGGGTGGGAGGTATTTATACATCCCTTCACTCATTCATTCCCAGTTCATTTGGCGTGTAGAGATAAAGGAATAGTAGAGAATATAAGCAAAGAGAAAGGGAGATGAGCAACTAGAGAGCCGAGAGTGGCGGAAAGAGGAGAAAGTTAATAATTCATTGTCCATGTGAGCCACTGCACTGTACTAGGCTGACGAGGCGATGAGTGTAAATGCGTGTGTATGTGTGTGATGTGTGTATCTACAGTTACAGTACAAAGAGCGAAAGTGAGAAGAACTTCAAGTCGGGCGTGCTCTGCGATCAGTCAGCTCAACCCGCACAAACACATATTAAATATATTATATTACATCCCATCCGTTCACTACTTTCACTCACTCCACACTCCACACTACAACTACAACTATCTCTACTCCACCTCCTATCTCTACTACAGCACCATTATAACCCATACATCAGACTGAACACAAGGGATCTCCATAATACTGACTAAGTAATGCATTCCTGCTATTTATATGGTTTCAACTAGTACATTATGTATTTCTGAATATTGGATACGACATAGGTACTAGGTACATGTGTCGTAGTCGTAGTGTAGACTAAAAGACTGGGCGGCAATAGGACATTTTGTCCAAAAAACATTTAATTTAATTCTAAGATATCAAATTCGTTGGAGTAAGGTCAATGCTTGCTTTGTTAAAATATTCTATAGCGTATATGAAGCCAAATAATACAATATTATAGGATCACAGTTATTAAGGAGCTTGTCTCATTTATGGTTTTGTTGTGGTCTGTCTGTCCGTCTGCCTGGTTGTGGTGTAACTCAAAATTGGCTTGAGATATCGACTTCAAATTTTCAGGGTCGCCTATTCAGGCTTCCTCGGTGATACCATTGCAAAGTGGGGTCAATCGGACTTACCCCCTAGGAGTTATGACCCCGCCCCCCATTTATGGAAATTTTAACATGTCAAATAAGGTATCGTACGAAAGCTTATGACCTCAGGAATCCAACCATGTAACAATGAGGTCAGTTGGTCAACGGGTTACTGACTTAGGTCAGTTTGAATTTCAATTAACACGTACAAAGCAACCATACAATACACTATAATACAATGATCTTCAAAATGATCATATCGATACAATGCAATTAATTTGAAATTTGGAACTACAAGCTCTTTTTCTACAACGTTTACCACGGTTTATTAATTCCGGAAATTGATATTATAGTACATATACAAATATTTCTCAATCTTTACATCTTCTACAGCACTAACATTGTTATATTTCTTAACCATACATGTTATGTACAGGAAAAATATGGTAATGACGGAATACATAAGGAGGACATGTCATTTTACAAAAGAGTTGCCTTCTCTTTGTATTACATATTATGTCTTCATAGGTATATGATGCTCCTGTCCTAACTGCGACACATATATATATAAGATGTATATCTGTATCATTATATAAATACTTACATGTGAATAACTTGGCCTGGGGTCGGATTCGCGGATCGCTTTTCCACTCTCATTTATATATGTACCTCTTTTCTGTGAAAGTATCTCTCTAGTTAGCTACTCTATAGATACAATGATGCTGGCATTGCTTACTTAGGTAGTAAATAAGTCTGTGTAGGTATATATAAGTAGGTGGATAGGTAGCTGACTCGCCGGGCTCTGCTTTTGCCCTTCTGCATCCTTTTGGTTGGTTAGCTCTGTTCCGTTTCCTTGTGTTCGTTTGCGAGGTTGACTTTCTTTGCTCTTCTCATCTGCTCTGCGCTGTTTGCTGGGGCTGAGGATATCCGACCCGGATTTTACGCACATTTATGGATTGTGAGATTTACATATTTCATATCTCTATTGTGCATCTGTCAGACATAAATGGCCTAACTACTTATGTACGTACTTTTCGGGAGCATTCACACATACATGGCAGGAGGCTGCTGCCTGAGTTGTGGGACAGCTCCACAATCCCACACTAAGCACCAAACAACCTTACTATACAGATATATGTACTATGCTCTTACATACTAAATATTAGTACAGACGTAAACGAACACATAATAATACAATGTTTACTCTCTGAAAATACTCCGCACTACTAGTGAAATGATGTAATGTTTGCATTACTCTTCTTCCTTTTGACCTATCTGCTCAAGTAGAGATGATTGCAACTAATGTTGCTGGATCTAGTAAATATCCCACATCATCCATCCATCCACTATTTTACCAGAAAGGCTAACTCAAATCCTGAAACTCGTATACATAAGTAGCTTCATTGTGTACATTCTACGTAAGGATATTAGTGAAAGTTAATATGGTATGTATTGTCCCATAAGTAAGGAAACGTAAAGAAAGCAATTTATATGCTTTCTCCCTATTCCTTACAAAATTAAATCATAACTACAATACATCAGTGTCGAGGCTGTTTAAAAACAGGAATACAGTAGAAGAAAATAAATAAGTTGGAAAAAGGCTACACATTAAGAATCAGAGTTAATTTTACTCAACTGTTGACAATCAGCAGAAAAGTGTTAGCCATCTGGTAAAACAGCGGAAAGGAAGATACACGTGCTCATGCGAGGAGAGGGAATTCTGTATTGTTTTAGCTTAGTTCTATATTGTACTTTGTAATGAATAGACGTAAGATATTCGTTAAGCAAGTAACTTTGTAATGCTCATTTTAATTTAATTGATTGAATTATTGTAAGCTATTTATCCCAGTTGTATTGATTAATTGATTATGCAGTGAATTGGCCGTAATTACATTAAATATTTGTAATTGTCACGAGCTTGTGTTCTAAACTGCATTCTTGAGTATGCTCGTGAAATTTGACCACAGCACGCACATACCTGCACCGCATCACTAATCACTAGCTATTAAAGAGCATTAAATAAATATATTGTCAGTAGCTTCTGTCATCAACCTGGAGTAAAAACTCAGTAACTACACTGTAAACTTTATTAAAAATTATCCACAGCTTTAAATAAAGCTTACATTACATTTTTACTCAAGAAAGGTTAAGCAACCTATTTTAAGTGTTTGCAATATTTTTGCTGTTTTCTTACCTTTAAGACGAGCTGTATATAAATGTGATGTAGAAGTGTGAGAGCTACCTTTTACAGTATTTAGTAAAGTGGTCTATTGATGATGTATGTCTTCCAAGAGGAAGAGGCGACTAACAAGCATCGTTTTCACAAACATCCCTTGTACTAATTGCTCTCGTTTCTCCTCCAAGAACTCCCTTTTCACTCTGACTGTGCAAACAAGATTTCACTTGACTCACACATAAACTCAACTGGGATTCAAATACATAAGCCTTTCTATAAACTCTGATATTATTGTGTCATCAAAATCTATTCACATCTTTTATGCTTTCATTTCAATGACTCAAATCGAAATCAACTCTGCTCTACGGAATTGACAATGAAGTCAAAGAATTGCACGGTGACAGTAAGCTACTATTATTTCCCTTCTACTATAACCAGCGTATGTATACATATATGTATTAGCGATGAGAATGAATACAAAACACAACACAAAGTCTAGCACCCTTATCAAAAATGAGTCCAATCCAAAGTCGAAGCCATACTTCTCTTCCTCCTAATTCAAACATCATATAAACCTTTTGCAGAAGTACATGACATCATTAATATTTATGCAAAACTAGAAAACTGCGTACACAGTAGAGATGAACCAAAACTCTAATGGGTATAGTGTAAGATATGGCAAAACATTACTAGAGACTAGTGAGCATACTGCTACGTAGTTTTGTCTTCCCCTAAAAGCTTTGCACTCAATTTACAATTTTGCCTTCACCTTTTGCATTCAATAGGAAAATTCCCTTTGAAATTGCCAACTTTCCATAAATATTTATTTGAAAGAGTGAGAATTTATTCACAAATCACTAAATATCTTATTTATTTTTTTTTATTATTTCTTCGACAGACCCACATACGACTATAGAGAATCGGGTCCAAACTTATAAAAATGCAAGGAATGATTAACCTAATGTGAATTAGTATAATAATAGTATACTAAACTAACCTAAGTAACAGTACATTAAATAATTTTAATTTAATTAAGTATGAATATTTTAACAGAATTAATGTCAATTTATTGGGATATATTAATGAGTGTTTACTTAACATGTAAGTATGTTAAGACATTAGTGCTGTTAGTGCTTTTGATTGACAGAATTGACTTTGCTGATTTAGTAATATAATAAGTTTATATGCCTTCATCAGCAGGAGAAATGACAGTAAATGACAATATTTTAGCATACCATTAGCATTACTTATAGATAAATCTGTAAGTGTATAAAATACAAAATACATACAAATTCTACTAGATAAACCTAGAAAACTATAAAAATACAAAATATACTAATCATCAAAATAATTAGTAGCAAAGAAGCTCTCAGAAGGTTATTCGTGCCTCTATCCAGTTCCAGTTACTTAATTACAGTAATTTAGCATAAAATTCAGTAGTTAAATATATTTCAACATCCTGAAGTTCCAGCCTAACCACACATAATGTTATGATGACCATAAATTTAGGAATTAGAGTTGACTATTAGATCTGTATTAGATGAAGAAAATCAGTTGAGTAGTTTATGGATAAAAGGAAGAGAAGAAAAGCAACACAAAGATAAACTTTAGATGAAATCGATGAAATGAACAAGGAAATAAATGGAATACAGGGACAGCCGGATTCCAAACAACATTGTTGGAATGCTCTACAAAGTCTCTTCTTCCCTTGCCCTGCTAGCTGCTAGCAAAATTCCTTATGCTTATTGGAAAAGGGTTTATTTCATTTGCACTGCCTAAATAAGTGCTAAGAGGAATGCTAGGCGGTCACTAACCGAAAACGATCTCCTCAGTCCCGTTCTACAAGAAGGCTCTCGCTAACTTTTACTTTAATAACGAAAATGGTTCTGGAATGAGTTTTATTTCATTATTTTCCTCTGTGCCATTTAATTTAATGTGCTTGCCAGCCAGCCGACAAAATATTGAGAATTTCCTTTACTCGCTGCTCTCCCTCGGCTCATGTTCTTCTAGTTAATGGAGAAATATTTATGAACATTATATTAGTAATATGTAACTGGAAATTTGTTGTGGTTAACTTAAGCTCATAGCTATGGCCAGGTCTTGCTGTATCATTAAGAACTTCCAGGGGCACATAAGTAATGAATTTTTTATCTGGGTACATAAAATATCATTTTATGTTATGTCCGTTTAAAGTTAAACTACTGCACATCTCGTAACTACTCATTTCAGTATACAAAGCGCAACGGTAACAGAACCTGGCTATATCCCATGCAAATACAGTATACGTACAGATGCTTAGTACTTATAAATATATAAGTAGCTTGTGGTTATCTATGTATATCTCTGTAAGTAAGTGTATATGCGATATATTTTTATTTATTCGTATCGTTAGATAAATATGATGTAAATTTTTGTTATATGTATACACACATTACATATAAATAGATTGTATGTAATGCATACACATGTTTATCCATTTAGGAGGTATATATGTATGTTTAGCAGCTTGGCACTTAAATGCAAAGTTTATAAATGGACACTTAAGGAATATAATAATAATGTTAGACTAGAGGGACGCATTAGGGAAGGGAAAGGCAACGTACACTCTCCACTCACTTAGCATTAGTCAAGTCAAGACGAAATAACATTGTGGAATATTGCTACCTAATGCTCTTGGTGTAGTTTTCCTGGAGAAAACTGAATGAAAGGATCGTCATATACATAACTTATCTCCCACTTTTAAAATAGAGTCATATTTTACAGGAAAACTATTTGGAGCTGACACATTGAAATCAAATTGAGTTTCAAATGGAAATGTGTCTCCAGTTAACTTGAGTGAATCTTTCTGTTTACTCCAGCCAGCCCACTCTACCCACCTAATGCAACATTCTCCAGAATAATATTACGTACATATGTACACGCTGTATTACTTATAGCATGCAATATATTTTGTGAAAATATCCCTATACACCATACGCAATTACTTGTTGGCTCATTCTGTATGTCATCGTTTATGTTGTAGTACTCCCTTAAAAAATGGGACTCACTCTGTACTGCATAGATTTCTTAGCTTCCCATTTGGATGGCGATACTACTAAACTACTCAGAAGTTATGGTATAAAATGAACCCTTGAAAAAGGCAAGGAAATATTACACTTTGTGACAGTGATACATTTCTGTATAAAATATAAACGACAATTCTACTTTAACTTATCACAAATATTTTCTGTATTATCATTATTACCGTACGTTCGTAGAAACTGGCCCACAATCTTTTTATTATTTGTTATTTTATTAGTGCACAATACACACATCTACAAATAGTTTATATTTCTGTGGACTTAGCAAAATGTGCATTGTTTTTAAAACAAAAAAGTCCCGTCACACAAAATACTGGTGAATTGTATAGAACAATACTTTTCGGTCACAAAGCAAATGAATTGATGGATGCTAACCAAAAGTCTAACTTCGTTGTCATTTCCATGTAAGCATTTCATTCAAGTGAATTTTAAAAGATAAAGTGCCCCAATGTTGAGCTGCTCCTACTAACGAATTCTTCACCTTCAAATGGAAAAATTGTCCCAAGTGTTGTAAAATGTTTTGACACAGCAAAATGTACTGCGCCTATTTATTGTTTGTTCCCTCGTGTACTTTTCCTAATGTATGTGTAAAGTGCATCTTTATGCTAAATGTACCTTATATTCTGTTGGGAATTGGATTTTGTTTAAAATGGTTTTATAAGTAGAGAGAACACTGTATTACATTTAATGCAAGTTTCTTGGGGAAAACATTAGAGATAACACAGCCAACATGAGCTTTAAACATCTCTGCATTTGCTATTTATGTATCCACAATAACTTTATTTAGTCAATAAGGAAAGTGCTGACAGGAATCTTTAGTCGTAAAAGTAAAATGTGTGTGTTATGTAAACCTCTCCCAGATGGATATACCTATTGTACTCTTCTATAATAGAAGTTAAACCCAACCCTCGCATATATTTATACGAACAAAAACAGGAAGACAAGGGAAAGTTAGAGAAAAAAGGGAAAGTGTTAGCAAAACTCAATATCCTTTATACTTACTATACCGAATATACTACACTGCACTGTCTGTATGTACATCTACTGTGCATACAATTATATATGTATAGTTATATAGTAGTAACCAGGTTATGGTAGCCATTGCTTTACTGTGTGTAAAGTGAGCGTAAGTAAGTAGGAATCAGGGTGTCGACAGTGTCGAGTGTGCCGGATTTGCCCGACAATATTTTTTTCCGGCATGCCCGAATTGCCGGAAATCAAGTGCCGCCTATTAATTCCATTGTTTTAAATGAATTTATGGTAAATCCGGCATTTCCGGCATCGGGCATGGAAAATAATATATTTCCGGCATGCCGGTTTTCCACCCTGGTAGGAATGGATGGTAAAAGTAGATCGGTGCACCTTATAGTAAAACTACTTACTGTCAGTAGGTTGATGTATAAGATCTTCTCGCGTCACGAATTTCAATCCCCAAATCAATCTTCTTTGACACAAAAGGCATAAATTTTTTGGCACTAGGAGGAGGGTTTTATTTCAAACCAACATTGTTTCTCCAACAAGAGCATCCACAATTCACTCAAACCAAGCCAGGCAGATTGCCGACAACGCAACGTCTCCCTATACCGTCTACTCAACTGCTCAACTATCAACTGCATTTGAATATATTGTCTACATTCAATAAACTGGTATAGTAACCACTATAAATGACCAGCGAAGAGTAATATTAGTCGAATCTCACATCGCCCCACATAAT